>JADDOH010011504.1:0-93240 GCA_016648135.1 Agrypnia vestita | reverse complement strand
TTGTACATACTAATTCGATTATCATTCTTAAATGCAAAGACCTATAACATAGGTGACATTTCCCCTCTCTTTCTCTCGCTGATATTTTTTTTCCTGAAAATCTGTACCGTCCGACCGATCTGACCCAAATTTTGAAAACTCGTTCTGAAGGACCCAGCCGGTAACAAAGATAACATTTACTTCCTGCCTCTTCACCCCACCCCCTCCTCTGATATAACTTCTGTGTAAGTACAAATCTACATTGTTTGATCTGTCTGACCCAAGTTTTGCATATTTATTTTTTGGGGCACCGTGGGTAACAAAAGTGACATTTCTCCCTCTTCCCTACCACTCCCCTTCACCCTGATGTATTTAACATGCAAATTTGTAGGTACCGTTCGACCTATCTCACCCAAATTTTGCGTGATTATTCTTTAGGACCGGTGGTTAATTAAAGCGATATTTTCCCCTCGCCTTTTACCCTACCTGCTCCTCCCGACATATTTTCTGTACAAATCTACACTGTTAGACCGATCAGGTCCAAATTTTGTATATTTATTCTTGAAGACCTGTTGAGTAACATAGGTGACATTTTCTCCCGCCTTCTGTACCCCACCCCCTCCCTATGACATATTTTCAATAGAAATCTACACCATTTGACCAATCAAACTCAAATTTTGGATTCTTTAGAACTCGGCAGAAAACATGTTTCCCACTTCTCCTTCTCCCGTTAACCCCACCCTTTCCCCCTGGAATATTCTCTGTATAATCTGTCAAACGAGATTTGATTCAAATTTCGCATACTTTTTCTTAAATGACCCAAAGGAAAACATAAGCGACCTTTTTTCCCTTTCTCTCTTTACACCATCCCCTCCCCCAATATATTTTCTATACAAATTTTGCATATTTAATCTTTGGGACCTGGTGGGTAACAAAGGCTCTATCCCTATACCCCTCCCCCCCTCCTTATATATTTCCAATGAAAATCTGTACCGTTCGACCGATCTGATTTTGCATACTTATTCTTTAGGAACCGGCGGATAACAAATATTTACCCCTTCCCCCTTTGTCCCTCCCCATCCGCTGATATATTTTTCATGCAAATCCATACAATTTGAGAGATCTGATCCAAATTTTGCATATTTCATTTTTAGAACCTGGCGAAAAACATAGGAGGCCACATTTTCCTCTGGACATCCCATCTATCTCAACCAAAATTAAATGGAAACGTTGTTTTTTAGAGGGTTTGTAAAATAATAGAAACTTTGTTTCCTCCCACAAAATTATTTTACTTAATCCTTAACCCGTGCAACGCCGGGTACGAACAGCTAGTTAAATATAAATATAATAGCTTTTCGTACCCGGCATTGCCCGGGTTAAGGATTTATCTAAAAATATGTTTGTGGGGGGACACCAAGGTTCCATTGTTTTGCAGTCTCTAATAAAAACGATGTTTCCCTTTAATTAAGGTTAGGATGGAAGGGATGTCAGCAAAACAAGTAAGCAAACGCCACGAGTTAAAAGAAAGGAAGTAATAAGTTGTGTATTCGTTAGAAAAAAAAGGTAAGCGAGGTAAATCACAAAAAAAACTGTTCTCTTTTAACTCGCATTTCTTAAGATTTTTTGGTTTTATATCTCGTGTTTCATTTTTTACAGTTTTATTTCGTACTTCTTGCGATTTAATTGTATTGTATATTACCCCCAGAAAAGACAAGTTACTTAAACTATTGAGATAATAGTGAATGTGACCGAATGTACATCTTAATTGTCTGATTTTACCGAGTGTATTGTGCACGACAAGATGACTGATAATATCTGTGAAATAACATTGTGGTTTCGTCGTTTCTCAAGTAAAGTATCGAGGAATGAGATTCCAGAAACGGATATTAGACGAAGGCAGCGGCAGGTTATTTGGTGAATGGCACCTTGAACTCGGTTATTACAATTAGAAACTCATTACTGTGCCACCCGGTACCACCATACGTGCAGATGTATGAAAATGAAAAGGATACAAAATAATTCTTACTTAATGAGTTTTCCGCTAAAAAGTTACGCTAACTGTCGTAGAATTTAGGTTATGACAGGTGTTAGATAATATATTTGAAGACAATGTCGACAATGAGAATAAGGTAACATCTTTGTGTGATTTAGCAACCATTTATTTTCATTTTATATTATAGAGCTCTTCAACCATTGGATAATGGAGCTTAGGAGCAGAAGAAATAAGTTAATAAGGTCATAATAATCTCTTACAAATACTCATCACGCGCTTGGCTGCAATGTAAACGTAGCCGAAGCCTACGAATATTCCAAATATTACGAATTATCATTGTGAATTAAATATGAAGTATATACATAAATAAGAAATTCTAAAATATATAAAATGATCAATGAAAAACATTTATAAAAGCAAAGTATGTAAATATAAATTTTAAAATATATTGGAACTGGAAGTAATGAGTCCAGTTTTATACTTTAAAATAAGTAATATTTTTCCATAATTTTCATAGTTAAATCGGTTTAATTTGGTAATTTAATGCGATATTTTCGCAATATTCTCTGTTTTGAAATTATAAGCAATATTTTGTTTTAAATAAGATTTTCTCTTCTATTTAATTTTTTCTTTCAGTTGATTCCTATTGACTTATATGCAAGTCTTTTGTTTTTTGAATGAACTTCTGCAACTGGTCTACTAGAGTAACTGGCCTTTAATTCGTTGATTTATTCCTTTTAGGCCTATAACGCACTAGCGGCTAGCCGTGGTGCGGCCTTCCGCTGCGGTAAGCCGCACTTGGATTTTTCCATGAAGCCGCACGATATCAACGCACTGACTCGCGGCCAGCCGTCACCGCTCCGGTGGTCTTGGGACTGCGGCTAGTGGCACCGGTTGAATGATACGGCGCATCCCCTCCACGCACTCGGCGCGGTTAGCCGCAATCGCTGCTCGCTTCCCGCCCACTAGACACTGTACGCAGGGCGCGCGTGTGTTTAATTATTGTTTTGATAATAATTCTTCATACGATTTTACTGATATCCTAGTGTATCTAAAGAAATTCTCTTCTTTAGTTCTGAAATAAAAATATTAAACTCTCTGTTGTCATGTCGTGTCTCCAGTAGAGGGTGTATCCAAAATCTAGGTTTATTTTTACGACGACGTTTTCCACGATGATATAAATAAATAACTGCAGAAACTTTTGTAAGAAACACTGACGATTGCGGCGGACCGTAATAGAATCGTGACGATACGGTTAGCCGCAACGGCACGCCGTATATACTGCGGCTTACCGCAACGGGAAGCCGCACCACGGCCAGCCGCTAGTGCGTTCTAGGCCTTATTCTTCATTACATCACACACACTTCTGTGTGATTCTGTCTGAATCTGTGTGTTAATTTAAGGTACGAGTATAATATTCGATTTAAGTTTTGTAAGTTTACTATTTACGAATGTATTTAATTCATAACTTAGTTAAACTTGTGTAATTTTCTACGATAAAAACATTGAAAAAAGAACCAGCAAAGCTAGCAGGTAATGACGGATACGGTCAATTATATTTTCCTGTAAATTCTAGATAAATATTTTTAACACCTGCACTAATCCAATTAAAGTCCTTAGACGAATTCAAATTAATTCATACGGCGGAGCATTTATGGCTTTAAATTTACCGAGCCAATTGGACTGGAAAATAATTGTAAAATTCAGGGAACTAGCGCGCATTTCAATCACGGTCAGTAGAAACTGTAGGGAGCGACTAGACAAATCGCTCCAATATCATATATATATATATATATATATATAAATAAACCTGATGGAGTGTCGGATTGTTCAAGGCAGAGATAAATAAATCTTCACACCCAGCCCATAAAGCACCACTGAACACAGCCAGGTGCTATGCACATGTTTCTATTAGATAAATCATAAAAAAAATCAGTTCGATTAAGCACTTGAATTTATGCGAATTTATCGAGGTAGTTAGCGTGAACGTGTTGAATAATTTTTTCACGTTGTAAACGAACAAGTCTAATACCCAGCAAAGTCGAATGATTGTAATACTTACTTTTATTACTATTATTTTTTTGAATAAATCTGGGCGTAGTCAAACCATTTGTGTATACAAGATGATCTTCCAGTTCCCTTTGTTCTAGTGTTCTAGTTTCCCTAGTCTAAACGTATTCTACTGTTAGGGGAAATCACTAGCAACATATTGCGCGTCCAATACGGTAATTTCACAAAGTACAGAAACTTTTCAAATTTTTATACTCAGCGAAATTAACGTTTTTTAGGCGAGGAGTTAGGAAAACAGCGGTAGGTACTTCGTCGCGTATATTTTTAATGGAATGGCACATTTATATGCAGTTAAAATATTTATTCTTGCATTGTTCTCCCTGACAATATGCATTAAGGACATAATGAATCTTTTTATGTTAAAGTTAAATTTAAATTTAAAGTTTAAATTCTTATCTATCATACCTATCATTCATATCAAACTATCTCATCTGTGCCGTCCTATATAGGTGAATATACCTATACCTAACTTTTTTTTTTTCTGTATTCTTTTCTTACATATCTTTCTTATATTTTAAACTTGTTTTAGTAAATAAGTAGCTTCTTGGTGTGGTGATCATGAGGTTCGAGTAGTGATCTGTTGGTCAATGGTTCGAGCCCCATTCCGTGACACCGGCATTGTTTGAAAATAGTAAGAACATTGATGCTACACGTATTCCGTGTTCGCATTTTTATTTAATCTTAATAATAAATAACAAAAACAATTTTTTACAACAGACGTTTTTTAAAAAAAAAATACAATTACGTTCCAAACCGAGTAAAAAAGTCTTTTTGTTATACATCAACACTTATTTACTAAGAAATTATTATTTTGGGAGTATTTATTTTGACTTTTTCATAACTGTTTTATAATTTACAGGTTCGTAGTAAATTTTTAAAAGAAATCAAACGTAATGGAACCAGTTGTGGAACCAGAGCAAAAACCAAGAAATTTAGGTTAGTTCATGTCTGTATCGCACCTTTAATAAAGGATGGGCAAAATTAACAAATGTAGTATTTTAACTTTTTCTGTTACAATGGCCATTTTTGCCAGTTCTATACGATGGCTCTCACAGAAAGAGAAAACGAATGTCAAATAAGTAAAAACAGTATTATGTGTTCTTTTCATGATTTATTCTTTTGCCTCAGCTTCTTCCAGGTAGAAGGGCCAAATAAGTTTTACAAAAAAAATATTTTTATATTTGTACCCATACATTTTTGGGGGGGGTGGTATGTCTTGGTTGTCTGTGAATCTTTCGAAATTCAACGGCTGAGAAGGTTTTTAAACTTTTTTTATTTTCGAGAAAATAGCGCTGTACCATAACAATCTCTATTGTGAAGAAATTTTGCATATGTATTTTGTTATGAAATAGCTACTATTTTCTGTTTAGGGATAATTCAAAAAAGTTATTTTAATATTTTTGCAGTAATTTATTTTCTGCAAAAATATTTAACATTCCAAAGATACTCTGAAAAAATCTAATGTTAAACAGACCACCAAATATATACATGCTCTGAGTGAGATACAAAATAAAGAATTTGACTCTTTGTAGAATTTTAAAGAATACTAGGAGAAAATATACATGAATAAATAATTACTTTGGTACTTGATGCTCGGTCATTCTCTCCACATGACCCAGCCACCGAAGTCTTCCCAGTTTTATAAATTTTGTGACGTTTAGCTCCTTAAACAGAGTATATAGCTCTTTTTTGCAACATCTGTGCCGAAGTTCATTTTCTAGAATCGGTCCGAAGATACGCCTCAAAATTTTTCTTTCAAAAACGTCTAGAGTTCGCTCATTCTTCTTAGTTAGTACCCACGTGCGTACGTGAGAATTGGCCTAATAAGCGTTTTGATTCGGAGTAATGTATTGTAATAATTTATTATAAATATATAAATAAAAATAACGGTGTGGCATGTCTGCCTGAGAAAAGTGTTAACCTAGTAGGGCGAAAATATAAAATGTAACAATAGTATTTGTAATTAATTTTCATGTAAATATTTGTAAATTATTGCAGTTTATAATTGTATTTTCACGATAAAACAGCAATTAAACATAACAACGTGTACAGTCTCGCTAATTAAACACGTTCGTTTAATGATTTTTACTTCACAAATATTTAACGAAATGTTTTCCACATTTCGTATAACTTTGTGCCATAAGTATTTGCTCTCTTTCCGTCCACGAGCTAACGCCAAAATAAATAATAAAACAGCATAAGGCGTTTCCGCGGTGCAGCTCAACGTAGACAAAATACAAAATACTACATGACCCAAATAGCTAGGCTCAATCAGTTCATAACATTATTACGAAGTGCGCTTTAACACATTCTACGGCACGTACTGTGGTCTATGAATTATGTTCTCTGCCCGTATATTTACGGCCAATTGGTTCGTTTTAATATCACACCAATACAATCGGTAAATTACCCCCAAATTATTTCGATGTTCGATACAACACCGATGCGGGACTATATCAAAGGTTCAAAGAGCATTTATCGAACGTCCGTTTGTATTTCGTTAAATTGTTTACAAGAAAATAGTTGGTTATCGTGTACTTAAGACGAAATATTTGGAAAGGCTTAATGTTACATACTGAATTGTTCAAAAAATAAATAGATTTGAAATATCTTGGTATAGGTTTGCCAACTATACAATACTAGTAAATAACCTGTAATAATGATGCATGATTTAAAAATATTTTTACGAGATGCTAAAGATTCAAAGAAACTGCACATTTTTTGACGGACTTTCGCACTGCTCATGAGGATTAATGTTAAACATGTCTGTACACACACTAGCTTCCATATATAAAAATAAAATACGAGTCTGAAAATGGCCGTGAAAGGATGAAACAGTTGCGATAAAACATAAAAAATTGTGGAAAAAGTCAAAAAGATTTTTAATTAAATTATCACATTATTTTACTGCTATTACAAACACCATCTCTCTCAAACATTTTCTATATGTGTACCTGATACACATGCGTGATGTGTGTAACGCATCAGTGTAATTTGTTTCGCAGTTGGGTATTTGTATATTACGGTAATATCGAAACATCTTCGAAGATCAGATTAGGAGCACAGAATCAATTTTTTTTAGCTAAGTTTAGACTGCCACCAGGCGGCATGGAAGTTTCGTAATTATATCAAGATACATTATGTATTTAAATCATTTTATGTTATGTTGTTGGTTTGATGGAAATACTAGGCGTGGCTACTACCTGGTTCCATTATATTATACTATTCGTATTTATGATTCATCGTAGCGTTAGCGCAAATTATAATAAAACTATAAACTTAGTGGTATACTGATACCGGATGATAAAAATGAACAATTAGATATTTATTATTAAGAGTACTCCTCCATAATCGGTGAAATTCACTGAGAATGACAGCTGCAGCGCTTCGAAAATCAGTACATAATAATTATTGGTAATTAGTTAAAGTAATAATTTCACTTTGTATATGGAAAAATTACTCGTATTAAACTAAACTATATGGATTGATATTTATATCGACTTTCGCATTTTTATTTTGTGATCTTTTAAAAATTAAGAAATATTCAATTTGTTAGGATTATGCCATAATTTGGCCTAATGCCTTTCTGATTATCCTGTTATTATCAAAATAATCTATAATTGTTTTACAAATTGATGGAATTCATAACTACCAAATAAATATTTTTTCATTCAATTCTAATTTTTTGAGATATTTCAAACACTCGAGGTAGATATTTTCTAGTTAGATAGTTAGTATGCGTCCGTCCTGATAAAGATACAGCGGTATCGAAACCGGTAGATGTAAAGTTAGTCCAAGTTACATACAATGTTGTTAATTAATTAAAATAAATAAGTTCCTTAATACAGATACTAAATATATCATTAACCCAATTATTAACCTTAAATTTGAACTTGGCAATTTTGGTCTGCTATCCCATGATATGAATATTAGGTCCTTACATATGAAATTGGCGTTTTGCCGTACTGGCAAATTTGATTTCAAATATTTTCAAATATTTTCTCTGGTTAGAAATTCCAAATCCAAATTTATACAGCTATTTACTCATGTATTTGTGTTTTAAAAATTGTAATTCATTTGTTTTTTCCTCAATTGTTTTTTCTTTGCGTCACTCAGTTTACAAAATGAAAAACTTGAAATATCGCGTTATTTACGAGTACGAGTTCCACCGTGGCACCAGTGCTGCAGAAACGGCTCGAAGGATTAATGATGTGTATGGCGACGGTGCCGCAAAATAAAATACAGTGCGTTTTTGGTTCCAACGTTTTCGTTCTGGAAATTTCGACCTGCAGAACAAGCCCCGTGGACGGCCGGAGACCAAAGTTGATAATGAAGAATTGAAGGCTATTGTGGAAGCGGATCCATCGCAAACCACATCCGAGTTAGCTGCAGGCTGCGGTGTTAGTGATAAAACTGTTTTAATCCACTTGAAGCAAATTGGTAAGGTGAAAAGCTTGAAAGGTGGGTACCTCACGAATTGAGTGAAGCAAATCAACAAACGCGCGTTGACTGCTGCGTTGCATTACTCAACCGGCACAATAATGAAGGGATTTTAAATCGAATCATTACCTGTGATGAAAAGTGGATCCTGTACGATAATCGGAAGCGCTCATCGCAATGGCTGAACCCTGCCGAACCAGCCAAACCATGCCCCAAGCGAAAATTGACTCCAAAAAAGTTACTTGTGAGCGTTTGGTGGACTAGTGCTGGTGTCGTTCACTACAGCTTTCTTAAATCTGGCCAGACGATTACGGCAGATGTCTATTGTCAGCAACTGCAAACCATGATGGAAAAGCTAGCTGCTAAACAACCGAGGCTGGTTAATCGCTCTAGGCCACTGCTGCTTCATGATAACGCTAGACCACACACTGCACAACAGACGGCTACCAAATTAGAGGAGCTTCAATTGGAATGTCTAAGACATCCACCGTACTTTCCGGACCTTGCCCCAACAGATTACCATTTTTTTCGAAATTTGGATAACTTCTTGCAAAGGAAAAAATTCAACTCCGATGGGGCAGTCCAAACCGCCTTCAAAGATTTTATTGATTCCCGTCCGAATGGTTTTTTTAGTAAAGGGATCGATGAACTACCTATGAGATGGCAAAAGTGCATAGAAAGCAATGGTACATACTTTGATTAAATAAATATATTATAATAAAAAAAAATCGGCTTTATGTTCCTCCCATACTAAACGCCAATTTCATATGTAAGGACCTAATATATACTTACATATAATATCTTCTTCTTCTTTAAGCGTCCGATTTTAACGATCACCTGAAAGAAACCATCTCAATCTTGGGTAGCTCGCAGCAACTTCTCGAATCTTCGTATCTCAATCCATACTTAAAAATTTCTAAGCCAGGATAACTGTTTTCTTCCAACTCCTCTGTGGCCTTCAGTCTTCTTTCTTTGTCTTTGTCTGAGCTTTAGATTTATATCATCATTGCAATAAATAGTTTTCATTTAAAAAATATTATTAGTATTTACTTATATTTATTAATTAGACCTACATGCTTAGGAAAAACTTTCCATCGTCAAGAATTTCAGCAATAATATTTTAGAATAATTTAGAAAACCAAAAAACAAAAGACGTCATTCATTTTGATATTTTGACATTTAAAAAACACCCTGATGGAAAAGTTTTTCCGAAACACGTAGCTATAATTAATAAATATAAGTACATAAAAATAGTAAAATCTTTTTTTTAAATGTCATTCTACAAACTTGCTTAACCAATTGAAAAAATAGTTTTCATTTTATTAAATGATGCCGCTTCTATTTTAAACCTAATTTCTAAGTCAGGATCCAAGTTTTCATAATTTTACTGCTCAAGTACTAAAACTACTGTCTTACTCTCTCTATGTCAACACCCCTCAGCTGAAGTTTCGCATCTGAATGATCCTCTCGACTAAAAAAAGTCTTGATAACATTGATACTCAAACCAAAGTGTTCTACAGTAATATTTATTTTATCAAACAGCCTTTGAAGACCTTCTTTGCTACCTTTCAGTAATACAGTATCCTCTGCATATCTAACCTTGTTGATGACTACGCCATTAATCGTTACGCCGACGTCTATCAGACAGCGTTTGATTGAATACCAAATCAGAGTACATGTTAAAACAAAGTAGGTGAGAGCACATATCCCTGTCGGACTGTACGCTTAATGGGAATACTTTATGAAGTTGTCCCATTTACTAGTTTGATGATGGCATTTTGGACACAAAACAAGTTTTCAATGATTCTCACATCTTTATCATCGACTTTGCATCTTTGAAGCATTTAAATTAGTTGTGTGTGTTCGACTTTGTTGAAAGCTTTCTCATTGTCGATAAAGCAAATATAAACAACCTTTTTGGGCAGGGTGATAAATAATGATGTCAGCCATCATTCCTTACGACCCAGTCTTGGAGGATAATTCATGTGTCATACATGTTACTAAACAGATAAAGTTGGTAGACAGTATTATTTTCATTGATCAATTTAATAACTTCCATAGGAATGACATCGAGCCCATCCTTATAGTTGATATGGCATATATTTTAGATTTTAATACAGCGGGACCTTGATTGTCTTCTGGTATTTCAATGTCGGTGCGAGAGTTTTGATATAATTTTCTAATGTTTTTAAAACGTGGAGTCATCCAGAATCGGATTGTTGGATTCGTCTGTGAGACACATTGGTTTTGGCGTTCTTTTAATTTCTTGTGCATATTAAATGCATCGTGGTTCCTGTCATATTGTTCGAGTTCTGTTCCAATTCTTTCTCCCGCTTTATTTTCCTTTGAGAGTTTTTGTAATCGTTACTGTTGCGACCATTGGCACCTATTCTACGTTTCTCCATCAAATCCAATATGTGATCTGTAATCCATTTTTTTTAATGGGTTAATTTTTCTTCAGACTTCACATGCTCTATGTGTGTAATATGTTTTGTATCCTTGAAAGCTTTCCACTTTACTTCAACAATACTAAGTCTAAGCGCTTTCGGTGGGCACAACCATCATCTTCAGAGGCAATATATTAGAACTAATCAATATGGCCGATAAATAGAAAGTAAAGGGAGGACGGAGGGGTTATTTATTATTATAGTTATTTATTAACATATGTAACTATTATGTATAAGTTATTAATTTTTACATACACAAATACTTGTTTCAATAATGAGAATGACACAGGTATTTAAATGTTTATTAAGTTATTTTTATTTTTAATTGCTCTACAGATTTATAGTATTTCAGAGCATTCAGTTTACGACCCTTTGCCTCTAGATGTAGGACCCTAACCTTGGCTTGGCTACAATAGTCTAGAGATTAGAAGGAATGTGTATTTTATTAGACATTTTTATCGATTGTTGCGCGGTATGATCGATAATCCTGAAATTATGCAGAGCATTGGTTTCTATGTTCCTGATAATTACATTAGACATCGTCAGCATAGGTTGTTTCACATTCCAATATACAGGATCAACCTGCCGATGGTTATGCCTGGAAGAGCTACAACTGTGCTGAACAAAATCGCTTTGGGTATTGATATATTCCATGTGTCTGAGGGGGTTTTCCGAAACGGGATTATCCTACACCTTTGATATGAATGAATTTATATACGTTTGATATTTTGTTGTTTATATATTATCTCACTTTTTAATAATATTTACGAATTGAACATATGTTTGTAATGTAAATGTTATGTTATAAATAAATAAATTGAATTGAATTGAATTGAATTATTTTTGTCAAATAAATGATCATGTTCAGTGCAGTGGTCCCCCATCTCAGAGTATCCGGTATAGAGTATTCAACTGATTTAGATGATGTAGTATTTCTGATGAGTATTTATTTCTTTATTGCCATTTTCGTCAATGATTTTAAATTTTAATTTGATATCCATAACAAGTGGATTATGATCTGAACCGATATCTCCTCCGGAATAGGTTGAATCACTTTTAATACTATTTCTGAATCGCACCCCTATTAGTGCGAAGTCTATTTGGTTTCTGATCGGATTGAAGTTGTTAAGGTTAATGTATGCAGTCTACGTTTCGGAAATTTGTACCATGTATTGACAACAACCATATTATATTCGGAGAATAACTCTTTCATTCTATCGCCTCTGCCTTTGGATTGTCTTAATCCATTATCCTCAACTATGTGTGAGTGACGGCTTTGTCCAATTTAAGCACTGAAGTCCCCAATTATGATGTTGATATCGTACCCAATTCTTTGTCGACTTTAGAATTTTCCCAATAATTTCATATAGTTATTCAAGTTTATCATCATACTTCGATTCAGTCGTTGGAGCATACATATATGTGTATAATGATTACGTTGAAAGGTCGTGCTTCTAATTGTAAGGTCATGATGCGGTTCGATATTGGGATAAATTTTTAAACGAATTTAATTTAGTCGAGTGATACAAATACGCCAACCCGTTACGGTGGTTTTTGTCTAATATATCACTTCCAAAATAGTATAAGTTGCCATTAACATGTTGGTGTACCCCGCTCCAGACCATCAGAGTTCGTTAGTACCAAGGATATTTATTCTCATTCTAATAATTTCCTGTGCTATGTATAATGTATTATAGAACATACTCTTTGAGCAAAAAATATTCATGATATTCAGGTATTGTAAAAATAAACATGTACATGTTCGAGAATTAAAATGTTATTGTGTATTATATAGCAGGTGCATTTATACAATACATTTTTCCTTTTGATAGATTGCGCAGTCAATCAAAAATGTTTCATTATAATATATTCACTGTTGATTGTGATTTTGTGAATTGTTATATAGCTATTTTAATAAGCGTTAAACTATTTAATTGTTGAGCCCACACATTGCTCTGCAAACTTTTATTTATTATCTTTGAATAATTTTTGCATACATCAATATCGACTCAATATGTTATATTTATGAGCATTCACAAAGTGTTCACGGATCTTAGTATAATTAATAATGATGCTGGATATATTATGGGTAGGGTCGGGTTAATCATGTGTGATATTTTTTTTAAATTTAATTTAAATCTTATAGATGTTTCTGGATGATTTTATTAACTGAATACTTATTAGGTTCTGAGTAAAAACTTTCTATTTAGAAATAAATATTAAAATAAATGCACCATGAATATTTTTTCTATCTGTTAATATCCAAAGGTGGGTTTTTGAGTTTAAACTAGGTTCGAAATATCTTGCAAGATATTAACTTTTTTAAACCCATTAAATTTTAAAAAATCCCAACGATATTACCACAGTATACCCAGAACAGTAGTTTATCTCCGGCCTGTCGGCGAGTTATTAGCCTACTAATGCGTTGACGCTAGGGTTGTCACTTTACTCGTAGCGTCTGAGATTCCGACGCATAAGGTAGACACGAAACCCGAAAATTTCTGTAATTAGTATACCTAGTTTCTGCACTTAAATTGCAAGAACGCTGATTAACATCAACGTAGACTAAAAAACTCACAGTCTTTGTGATAATCAACACACCTTTTTAGTAAAGCATTACAAACATAAAAAAGGCATGTTTTTCAGGAAGAGCATTTTTTTTCTAAAGCGGCGGCTGCGAACACGAATGGCACCGAAGGCACGGCCCTTACTGCTGCCGCCTTATGCCCCCATATTTTATGTCAATGTGTGCGTCACAGTGCGTGCGTACACGGCGCCGAGCACGCACGCACACATTCTAATGGGTAGTGGCCAGTTTGTATGAAGACGTATTACTGTTCTTAGTATACTGTGATATTACGTTTTATATTCAAGATTCAAAATTAATTTAATGTAGGAGAAACGAGACGGAGCATCACAATATCAGGAGGTCATTGTTTTACCATTAGGATCGGATTAAAGTCAGAGGCTGGTTGCGAATGACGAAACTTTGTCTCACAATTTTATTTACTCATCGATTATTTTACATCAAAAACGGAGCGATTCTAATTTGAACATTGTAAATGTTTAAGTGTTTTTAAGAACAATATTATCTTTTTTTAAATATCACCTTCTGAATTCACGATAAACATGGTCAAATTTACAATTACCACTCGCTCGCCCCGCATTTTATCAAACATAGTCAGGATTGCCCCGGAAAAACAGACGGCCGTGCGATGCATAACCAAAAATTTACCGTTATTAAAAATTTTTCTATGTAAGTGCACAAAGATAATAATTTATTGTTCGTTATAGATAAATAAACAGATGCCAGGAATAATTTTAATCTTAATTTTATCGTGATTATTTTTAAATATTTTAAATACATAAAAGAATTTTAAGGAGCGATCTCAATTTAACATTTTTGGACTTGAATATGGAAGTCCAGTATTTTGGACCGGGGACGGGGTAAGCGAGTGTGTAAATAACTCAAATAAATGGATCTCTCATGTTACGTATACGAAACTACATTAAACGTAAATATCGCAATGCATATTTATTTCGCATTATTATTATTATTATAAGACTTCATAAATACTTCATATTTAAATTCGCACTAATTCGTCCCTCATTAAACACCGACATTTTATAACCGACTAATCTATTTAGGAATCGTTTATATCCTGCAGAAAAGATTTATATTCGCGTCTTACACAATACGAACATATTGTCGGCTTGATGGTAACTTAGTTCTTCCACACTTTATCGAGAAACGATTTTTATTAACCTTCAGCATACCCTGATAGAAAATATTCCTACGCAATACAATGTTAAATTAACTTAGTTACCATACAACAAAAACACCTTTATTAATTTCAATGGCTTTATTATTAATTTTATTTTATTGTCACGTATTACCTCTGGATATACCTACATTATATTTTTTTTATTTATTTTTTATTTATATAATAGACAATACATTTGATTTATTTTATAACAATGATAACTAGCAAATATTAACAATCAAATTATTAGTATATGTTATACCTCACCAAAAAGAATTAAGATTCTTGTGTGTGATGAGGGATAATCACTATATATTAGTAGTGTAATCTAATTTAACACACAATGAGAATTAGGTAACATATCTATCTAATATATCGAAAATTTTTGAATAAGCAGTCAAAATGATTGATATCACGATCATACAATTTGGAGCATTAATTTATTTATTGGTACCATAGTCTGGATCCAGGCTGGCTTCAATACGTTTGACCCGTTTAAAAAAATTGAAACGAGCTCGTAAATTTTGAAACAATGGTGTCCTTAGTATATATGTCACGTTTTAACAATATTTTTATATGTAGGTATGTTCTGAGAATACATACTAAAATGACTACAGACGTCTCTAGCATAGTCCCTTCAAATAAACGAAAGGTTTCAGATTTGGAACATACATAAAAGATTCCAAAAATTTAATAATGTGTGGGTGTTCTTACAATGGAATTGGTGAACGTTGCATTGTGTAGAGTGATAATTTAAGCCAGCTCATACAGCCCTGGTCCATCCTATAAAAAATAATTCCATACACGTTTCTCATATAAATAGTTTCGTCTCTGTGAGATTTCTATAATTTGTCTTAATTAAGTCACGTTTTATTACAAAAAGTAGTTTTTGCTTTAAACGTAAATTCGGTTTGTAACGAAATTTAAAAATACGACGTCTATTGTAAAAAACATTTTGTTTACTAGATTTAATTTTGCAAGAATATATACTTTAACTGTAGAATAAATATGTCTTCAATATATGCCAGGGGACATATTTCTGCAGTGACCCAATCCTCAAGCCTAAAGAAACGGTTTAGTTTATCTCTGAATAATTTTATACTCTGTGGCTTTATTAAAGATTGAATTAAAATTTATATATTTTTAGTAGCATTCGTTTTAAATAGTATATTGTTCACTAGACATTTCTACGTGCAAGCGTTTTTTTGTTGTAGTAAGATTAGCATAAACATGAATTTAATGTTGCGTATATGTACGAACATATTAATTAAAGGTATTAAATTAGGTAGACCTGTGCTACTGCGTGGTTACGAAACGGTTAATACAATCATCATTATACAAGAATGTATGTTATCTGCGCAGAATAATTGATTTAACAACATATTAGTAGTTAGTATTCACCCTGCGCCTGAGTTATTTCAGGAAACCGCGAATTGTGACCTTAAGCCAAATTGTCTTATTAAATACAATTACTGTCTTGTAGACATTTAATAGGCGAGGGCCAAACTAACATTGGTGAATGGTAGAATTAATAATTAAAATTTATTTTCATAGGAGCCAAAATAATATTTTTAAAATACTACCGTACTTTAAAAAATGTCTTAAATACTACTTGAGTAAAATATATACGATTAGTAAACTTTGTATATGAAAATGCAACTATTTATTTATTTATTTAATGTTCATGGAAGACCAACAGCACAAAAAAAGCATAGAAAACATTGATACAATATAGATGGCCAATTACAGGTCTCCACATTTAGAAATATGTCAGTAATGATAAATATTTATGAATGACTAAGGCATATTAAAAATTATATAGAAAGAAAGAATAAAAAATTTTAACAAAAGAAAAAGAAACTTAATTATTACGTGGAAAAAAATTCAGCACTCAAAATTTTTCTTAATCTTGTGTGGCTGCACTTGAACAGATCAATATCCAATAATCTTATCAGTTTATTGAATGCATCGCATACCCTCAATAATCAAAGAATAAATCATCAAAGAAATATGAATTACGACGATAGTTGGATGAGGTAAAATCGATGTGAAAGACTGGGTTGTGTCTACGAGATCTACAGGGAACATGGAATTTTAGTCTATTAAATAGTTCAGGACAGTCGACGTTGCCTGATACAATTTTTAGTAGGTACATCAAATCACCTATTTCGCGACGTTTGTATAACGGTAGGATGTGAAATTTTTTGCATGAACTGTCATAATCGTCAGAAACGCAATTGAATTTAAAGTTGAGAAAGCGAATAAATATTTTTTGAATTTGTTCCAAGCGATTTACATGGATCATATACTGGGGGTTCCATACTTGCGTTGCATACTCGAGTTTGCTTCTGACAAAAGTGCAGTAAAGTACTTTCAATGTCTTTACACACTTAAAATTCATTCTCATGATAAAACCTAAAGCCCTATAAGCCTTACTTGTAATAGAATCGATATGTTCATCGTATAATAATTTTCTATCATTGATCACCCCTAAATCTCTGATTGATGTAGCTGTTTCTAATTCTTCTCCTTTTAGTATATAGTTAAATGATATTATATTCTTTTTGCGTGTGAAAACTGCACAAGAACATTTTGAGGGATTCAAATCAAGTTTATTTAATTTACAATAATTATCTAACCGTAGAAAATCATCTTATAGATTGAACGAATCGTAAATACTAGAAAAATTTTCATATCGTCAGCAAAAATTAGGACATTAGAGTGACGAAAGCAATCGTGAATATCGGAAATGAAGATTATAAACAACAATGGCCCCAGCAGTGATCCCTGGGATACTCCGCTGGGAACTATAACCCAACTCGACATGTAATTGCTTACTACCACAGCCTGAGTTCTATTATAGATGTAGGATGCAAACCATCTTAGCAAGTCACCACGTATTCCGGCCAAGAAAAGCTTATCAATCAACAGATGATGATCTATTCTATCAAACGCCTTAATATAATCAGTATAGATCACATCTGTTTGAAGTCCTTTATCCATTTTATCCATTAGAAAGTCATTAAAGAGGATTAGATTGGAGACGGTTGACTTACCTTTGATGAATACGTGTTGATCTGGATGAAAGGAGTGATGAAGAACTGCATAGACTTGATCGTATATAACCTTCTCGAAAACTTAGCAATTGTGCACAATTTAGAAACAGGTCTATAATTTGCGACGTCTGATTTCGAGCCTTTTTTATGAATCGGCGTAATAAATGCCGATTTCCAGATATCTGGCACAAATCCATCCTTAATAGAATTTTTAAATAAAATTGTTAGAGGTACAGCAATTATATCAGCACATTTAATTAAATATATTGGTGGTAATTGATCAGGTCCAGCAGATTTATTTATATCAAGATGCTTTAATTGATTTATTATGTTCGATTTACTGACTTCTATTGATGAAATGAAACAATCGGTGATTGGTTCGTAATTGGACAGAGAATTCGTATTTTGAGTACTTGAAGAGGGATTAGAAAACGTAGAATAAAAATAATCGGAAAAATAGTTACATATGTCGGATCCTGATATGGCAGTATTGAGACCGTACGTCATATTACTTGGCAGGTTGAATGATTTAGATTTTGATTTAATAAATGACCAGAACGTTTTGGGGTTACGTACTACAGATTCCTCTATTTTAGAGATGTAATTCAAGTAACATTCGTTTTCCAATAACTTGGCTCTATCGCATAAAATATTGAAAGATAATTCGTCAGATTTATTGCCATAAATTTTAAACTATGAATGTTATAATTAACGACGAACTGAGAAAATAATAAAAATAGAAAAAAGTGTCTGATAAGGTGATACAATCTCGCCTAAACTCTTCACGTTAGACTTAGAAGATATATTTAAGACCCTTAATCGGGATAACAAAAGTGTGAAAATAGACGGCACATACTTAAGTCATCTAAGATTTGCTGACGACATAGTAGTTGTAAGTGAAAACATCAAAGAACTATGTAAGTATAATGATAAAAGAACTACACGAGGCTTCGAGCAATGTTGGTCTTAAGATAAATATAAAGAAAACAAAAAAATTTAGTCCAGAAAACCAAATCATCACAATCAAAAACAATAATATTGAAATAGTATATAAATATATATATCTGGGACACAAGATAAAAATGAACAAAGAAAACCAAACAGCGGAATTGCCTAGACGAATAGAAATGAGCTGGGCTGCTTTTGGCAAAATCAAACATATCTTCGAGAACAAGGAGATCTCAATTAGCCTAAAAAGAAAAGCCTTTGAATCGTGCATACCACCAGTGCCAGTGATGACGTATGGAGTGGAGACATTGGCCATTACAAAGAAAAGTGTAGAATAACTCAAATGCACGCAACGATCCATGGAGAGATCCATGCTTGGAATAAGCCTAAGAAATGATGAAATTAGGCATAAAACTAGAGTAGTGGATATCATAGATCGTGTAGCGAAGCTAAAATGGTAATGGGCAGGGCATGTTGTAAGGCAGGATGCTACAAGATGGACTCCCACAGTTCTGAAGTGGAGACCTTGGGAAAATAAAAGAGGCGTCGGAAGACCTTAAAAGAGATGGACCGACGACATATCCTCTGTGGGGGGAAAGAAATGGCTACAATTAGCAAATAACAAGGAAGGATGGAAGGATATGGAAGAGCCCTATGTCCAGCCGTGGAGAGATCAAGGCTAAAGAAGAAGAAGAAGATAATATATACAGGATGTTACAAAGTACGTTCACAATAATTTATAAGTCCTGCCTAAACTATGAGCTGAAAATGTTCAAGCAACGAAGTCCTTATATCAATGGAAATAAACGGCTTCAAAGTTAGATTTTTTATTTTTATTTCAATATTTTCTGTAAAACGTTAGATTAATCGCTTGAATATAAGTCAAATAATATTATGAAAACCATGATTAATTTAAAAAAATGTTTTGTTAAATTATCAATTAACATTTTATTTGATTTGTTTATAATATTTGATTTAAGTTACCGTCATGATAATAAAAAATGCAAATTTTGAAGTCGTTTCCCTTCAGAACTATTGATATTGGGACATTATTGCTTGAACATTTTTCACTCATATTTTGTCAGGAATCGACCCAAAAAGTATTGTGGACTAGCTTTGTTACATCCTGCATATAAAAAATATACATTTTTTAAATTTGTCATAATTTTAAATCGAACATTGAATGCGGAATAAAAATTGCACGAGTGTTTTTCAATCAATCTACCATTTAAAATAATCAATTATGATTTGAGAAACTTGAATAAAGACACATTAATTTGCCGCACCACTTCTTAGAATCGTTACCTACCTTTCACCGTTTTATCGTGAATTATGGCAAAATATAATTAAGACTTTTAAATGAAAAATACCGATTCAATATTCAGATGTGATTAAGATAAGTAAATCAATGACTGAAATTTATTCACGAAGTAAAATGGAGTAAATTTAGTTTATTTTTAATATCCTATATGCTCCTTGAGTTTTTGACACGCGTTTCGCCTCATGCGGGATTTATCAATCTCTCAAAGCGAAATTCGTCTCAAAAAATTAAAAATCTGATTATGGAGTTCTATAAACTTACCTCTGAGACAATTAATTTGAAAATGAACTTTATGTATGCCCAATATGTGCAGGTGCAGTCATTAATGGCGAAAATATTGATGTCTGTCTTGTCTAAGATATAAATGTGTACATCCACACTTATACTATAGGGCATGTAACTAATGGCGCAACTTTATTCTCAACACTGGTAACAGAAAGAAAAATACGGGTACATTGAATAGGTACTTGTCAACTTTTATAAGTGCATCAAAATTAATCTTCTTACATTTAGTCAAATAAAAAGTATAATATACTAGTGGATCTGCTAGACGTTTTCATGTCTGAACATGACAACTGTCGGGTCCGCTAGTAACAAAAAAAATGTAGCAGCCTCCCACCGGGTTCAGTTGTGAATCTAAACCATCCAGGGACCCATACGAATGCACACAAAATTTTCATTAAAATCGGCCCAGCCGTTTAGGAGGAGTTCAGTGACATAAGAGATCCGAAAATCTTCTTACTTTGACGATTCGTACAGGAGATAAATTTAAAAAAAAAAAGTTACCCCACAGAAAGTAGCCCCATTTTACGTAACATAATAATATAGGGCAATATTTAAAAACCTTTTTCACTGATAATAATATTTCTAAAGGTACTCATTAGTCCAAATAGGTATCAAGGTTACTCAAGTTGATTAAAGAAATATAATGTTGTTTGAAATTGAAATCAGTTAATTTTAACAAAATTTAAATAAATTATATATGTAGAACAAACAGTTTTTCAAAGAAGATAAATATTGTACAAGTTTAATAAATTTGTGAGATAATTTCATATTTAATTAGAGAATAAATGTTTTCCTCGTCTTTAAAATTGTTTCAAGTACGTGGCATCCAACCGTCCATTTTTTTTAAGCGCCGTTGCACTCTCGGTTTCATATTGATTAAAAAACATCGTCTGTTAAAGTAACGTATAAAATTTCCATTTATCGTAAATAGACATCCGACACTATTCAAGTCCCGTACATCATTGAACTTGAGCTGCGAAGTTCATCGAGTCTATAAATTTATTACCAACAGCATTACAGAAGAGCGTTGCTCCGTGTATATTACGATCATCTGAGTCCATTGACTACACCACCCGAAGGTCGCTTGAGTCATCACCACGATCAGGTTTCACAACACAACGGTATCTTCCCACGTCAGCTGGGGCCTTCACTGTGTGCGTTGTTCACATCGTCACCAGGGTCCCAAAACATGACCACATATAATTTAAAAAAAAACTGAATATTTTTTTATTTTTCATACAGGGTGTAACAGGGCTAATCTACAATACTTTTGCAGGTAGATTCCTGACGTAATATCAATAGTTATGGCTTGGAGATATGCGACATCAAAGTTTGCACCAATTTTTTCAATATATCTGATTTATTTTTTGTAAAACGTTGAACTATCATTACAGTAACTTATATGGAATATGTAAAATTCATTCCCTTTAATAAGATTCAAATATAGTGATAACAACGTTGCAATTCCAATTGGAAAACATTCCAATCGGAATTTCGGTATTGAGACAAATGATTCGAGCACTACTCACACAATTTCGTACCAATCACTCGTCTGTGGAATACTTTATATTCGTCCTTCGAGAATATTTGCACGTCTGTGGTCGCACGTATTCACTCAACGCCCGGTAGGTACTCTCGTAATATATTTCGTTGGTCCCACTGAATCGTCACTTCCGCTTGTCTTTGTGGAGTCACCAAACTGTCACGGTAATTATTTTCGTATAGCGGTTATGCCGTCCCTTAAATACTAAATGCTATTTCGCGAAATTTCGAGTATGATCGACTGACTTCAAAGTCTTTCCAGTAATTTCTAATTTACTGAAAAACGTCAAGAATGCTATAAAATTCTCGATTATATGCAATTCCTTCGTTTCTGCAGTCTCTTATTATATATTTAATCGGTGAAGGTTTTTTTTTTCAAATATTTTGATATAATGGATATCAGATATGGCGAGATAACATAAAGAAGGTGAATTGAAATAAGCATTGATCTGCTTAAAGTCAGTTTAAAAGAACAAATGTTTTCTATTCATGAATTTTCAGCTTCAAAATCCTGCAATTATTATGTCACGTGATTTTTAAGTTTGTGCGGCTAGTAGGTACTTGTAATAATTTGAACTAATTATCGAACTACTTTGATATTAGTATAATCATATATTTTTATGAAATCAATAATTCTTTTTTTTTTCTAAGGCTGACGTTATAATATGATATATATTATAAGTGTAATTAATTTTATATCGAACAGTTTACTCGAGACATATATGTACATAATCAGTTTCCGCAAGGAAAGGAATAAAATAAATCCACTTAAAATTTTCAATATCCTTTCACTTTTCAAACCATGCAATTAAAGGTTCAAATATTGTATTATTAGAAAAAAAATAGCATTGTTAAATAATAATGTGTATCAAATAACGACTCGGTGAGAATTATAAATATTTTGCAGTCGCCTGCAATCAGTATATTGAAGAATGAGTTGTACGTAAACATACATTTTGAAAAAAGTTTATTATTTCGTAGAAATTCTAGGTAATACAGCTTTTTCAAAGTACTGATTGCATACCGCTAATACTATTTGTGAAAATATTTTTTAAGAAAATACTACTAAGTCTTAGTTTAACAAAAATAAATTGGGCGAACTAGTCTTATTTTTCACAGGCAGTATAAATTGCGCTAAAAAATGACATAATCATGACAGGAATATAGTCCTGCGAGGTTATTTATATTTTCCTGATAACCCTGTACATTAAATCATTCCATGTGGGAAAATACATGAACCGGGCACAAATGAATGTTGTTTTATGTATAATATAATATCTCTACAGGTTTTACTTTATTGAAAACTTATTGTACTGTCGCACCAATTTCTTTCTTTTTATTATCCTAATTGACAAAATAAAATAATAACGTTTTAAAATAAAGATAATACGCAAAGTAAGATAATAAAATAAAATAAAACAAGACAAAATAAAATAATTACGTTTTAAAATAAAGATAATACGCAAAGTAAGATAAATGTTTATATTCTAGTTACTCCACACTGAAGCGGTAGCAGGCGGTAACCGGCATAGAAGCTTCCATCAAACTATTTTTTGACATGAATGCTTTGAGTTTACTTTGAAAATTGGGGGGTGAGGTGCGAGTAGCGATACCTCTCAGTGAAAATTCTTACGACTTTTGCCAACCCTGGTTCCGTAAAGCACATGATGATCTCGCCACCGCAGATGTCACCTTTACTCGTCTAATAGTCCTAAATGGTCAAGATTTATACCAACAAGATGACCTCCATTTCATAATATGAATCGGTAGACGGCTTGGCTTTATGAATGGATGGAGTCCGTCTTCGAGAAAAATAAAGATGTTAACCGTGAGATTTTCAAGAGCGCGCAGAATGCAATCAATAAATAACATCGGAATACATGACGCAAGACAACATTCGATTTTCAATATGATGAATAAACTAGTTTTTAAAAATAAGAGGAGAAAATATTTTTTTGCGAATTAAGATGCTAAATAAATAATAATGTATATCACGGAGATTAAAAAAAATATATTTTTTAAGCTGTTTGAGTGTGATCTGATTTTATAGAATTTCATAATAAAATTTCGAGCCCTAAACAACAAGGTATTGTCTACAGCGTATAAAATATGTAAACCTGTTTTTTACAGGTTGAGTCAAAGCGGAAAAATACCCTCCGCCACATTTGTCCTCTAGACATCCCATCCACTTCAGCCTAGATTAAAAGGAAACATTGTTTTTACTAGAGACTGCAAAACAATGGATAATTACTTAATCCTTAACCCGTGCAACGTCGGGTATGGAGAACTAGTATTATATATTAAGTGTATTAGGATATTTTTTCTTGTTACCTCCTAAACAACTAGAAATTTTGTCGTGATTGTAGCACAGTTATAAATATTGTCAAAAAAAATTTTTTTTTAACAAAACCTCAGATAATTTATGGTTTGTTGTTCCATGGCAACAATGCGTCGACACTTCTGTAAAGTGATGATTTTGTAATCTACAAACAAATAATGGAAATGTGGAGATTATTTTTTTAATGTCAGGTGGGAGTATACATAAAAGGGATTTGATGCTGACATTTGATACTGATGAAGAATCGAAAAAAAATTATAAGCTGTAAACTTAATTGATTTGCTAAATTTTAAAATGAATTCAGGGCCGCTCGTGGTGACGGGATTGAACTATCGACCTCTGTGTTTACTATCCAGCACGACCATCTAGCACATCAAAAATACATATATTCACATTTAAAAGTCAATACACTGCGACCAGTAACTGTGGTTATAAATATAATAATACTGCATTTAAGATTAACACATTATCTGATCTGGGTGCCAATGATTTTAGTTGCATGTAAAATTCAATTAGGTTTTCAGCAGTTTTAATTAAATTCAGCTGTTTTGATGTCTATTTTTGCGATTGAGGACAGACATGCATGATAGAGAATTAATTACTGAAATTTGTTACAATTTGAAATGAGCAATCGTATTTTTATTTTGTATTTCGCAATGCTTCCCACGGATACCTTGACCAATATGCGCCTTAATAGTTAATCCGAACGACGTAAGACGTTTCCATATTTATCTTTACTTGTTATGAGTTTCTACAACATTTTGATTCATTAATAAAATGTTTGGTACTATTCTAAACTATTTCTAAAATTACCAAAACGATTTATGCTAGAAAATTGAGTTTGTCATTCCCACATTGATTAATATTTAATTACAGGTATATAATATCCTCGGGCAACCTACTCCCAATTTTGAAAAATATTTTCGTAAAAAAGTTTATGAGGCAGCGTATTTTACCACGCTTAAGGTTGAAACATACTAATAAAACGCTACGCGACGCCACGCCACGTCACGCATATCAGTTTTTATCAATCTCATATATTTAATACGGTCAGATACAAATAGACAACATGATGAAACGCAACCCCACGCGGTAACATCCAGTCGATCCAGGTCGGCGTGTTGCCTGGACAGAGGGCACACACGCCGCCCGACGCATCGCACGCAGTGTGTTTCCTGTTAACACCCAACACCACGCGTCAGTCTTTCAAGTATATTCTTGGTTTATAAATATTTTTGTTAGTTTTTGTTTTAAATGTCGGATGAGCAATTAATAGAATTTGTGAAACGGTACCCAGTGTTATATGATACGAGATCAGGCCGATACCGTGATCATAGTATTATAAATAATGCTTGGGAAGAATTTTTTTTATTCAACTGTTTCTGGATAAAATAAATCCCTAAGATCTGCAATAAATCTTCTTCAAAACCTTCATCCAGCTCGTCTGTAAACAGTAAATCCATGGCCACCTCAATACACTCCCGTCCTTCTCATAGAAGTATCATTACTAGCAAAGCGTGTTGTAGCATGACGTGGCGTGTTGTAAATGTGCACGATTCGCATCAAGTGTCGACATGTCACGTCGCGTCGCGTTTTAGTAGTATGTTTCAACCTTTATTATATTAGCTTCACCTGTTTGTTTGTACGGAATCAATCGATATTTCACTTATTTTTCAATGTCCAATAGAGCAGAAATTTTGCACACAGACTTTTTCATAATGGCAAGTTTTATATGGGAAATTGTTAATGAGCTCTACAAAAGATGGCACTAGTTTCCTACTGAAGTGATTTTGTATGTTGGGTAATGCTAAGATTTCAAATTAGAAAATTATATTACAATAAAAATTGTATTAAAAAAACACGCTTTTATTAATTTAAATGTAGTAAAAAGCAAAAATTAATTTTCGGCCAAAAATGTTTGCCTTACTCACTAATAAAAGCGCGGGCGCTTTCCCGTCATCGACAACAAAATTATGTAATCTATTAATATCGTAAGCGCCCACCTTTTATTTGGTGAGTGAGGGATAAACTTTTTGGCCGAAACGTATGATATTTCGTGAACCTTGTTAACCAATTTTGTTTTTTGTCATTATTATGGTTTCGAAAGGAGCAGTCCCTCTCATCATCAAACTATAGTAGTAAGAGACAAGATTAGTGACAAAATAACTCAGCATGTGTGAATTACAAAGTTTAATTTAGGTTTAAGTAAAATAACCGTGTTGAATCACAGCGTAATTATCATATCAATTAATAATATAGATGATATTATTTTATATGCCTACGCGTGTATTTTAAGATCATTTATGAATCCGCATACATATATATAGAAAGAAGGTATGTAGCTTAATTAATATATTTGAGTAAAGAATATTATCACATTAAAATAAACAATGTTAGTGTTTACTATTTACGTTGATGTAAAGTCTAGATAATATACAATAATAATTAAAATAATGTATTTTACAAGTATGTGTATAGTATATACCTACTAGAATTTATATAAATGAAAATTTTAAAATTATTAAAAATCTCCAATTGCTTAAATAATTGTCATAGATAATTAAAATATAAGATATAATTAAATAATAATAAATAATTAATAAAAGGTGATAATTTTAGTCTTCTTTAGTTTCAAACTGGTTGTAAAATGACATTAATATCTTTGATTATAAAATAAATTTATAGGTTATGAGATAGCTACAAGTAACAAGGAAATGATCTGCAAACTTTGTAAGAGGTAGTACATAATTTCTAAAAGATCACTATATTATGTTAGCTTTGTCAACGCCGTTAACAAGTGAAACTAGTGACAGAGGTAATTAAATTGGAACATAGAGATTTTATTAGATTTCTATATTTACAATAAAGAAACCTGTATAGTCTGGTTAGTTAAATTCCTTTATCGGAAGGTTTATCCAGATTATTAAGGATTTATACAAACGTTATTGAAACTTAACTAGTAATAAATAACTTTGGAAAATAAAAATTTGAAGTACATTTTAAAATTCTGCGATTCATTATTTTGAATAAAATCTTAAAAGATACTTAATTTAATTAGTAAATATATTTTTGAATGATTCAAATTGATATTTATCACAGGTAAATGTTTTTTAATCTCATAAATCGACTTTACCACACTTCATCACTGCATTTATGTTCATCAATTAATAAATATATACAATTTTCAATGTTTATTCAATGTTACAAAGTTTACAATTAGTGTTTACAAAATTAAATTAAGCTTTTTTCATTGTTGCTGAGAGTCTTGGCAGCAAGTAAACACTACAATTGATTTGATGCCCTGCCTGCTACACTAGTAGTTTACTGTATTATAGCAGACAGTGCTCTTCCAGTAGTATAATGTTCAAGAATATTTAGTATTTATATAACATTTGTGAATCAATATTATTGCCAATTAAAATTGAGTAATAGTAATAATTAAATGTTTACAATCTAATAATGGTGTTAATTAATTCTATTATAGACAAAGGAAAAAAATGATCTGAATAGGATATTTAATAAAATAAAATAAAATAAAACAATTAAAAGTATTTAGAAAGATGAAAGTAAATGTTCTTGTAGGATTAGTATTTTTCAAATTTAGTTTATATCATGGATTTTAGTAGGTTTTGGACATGCTTCCTTCCCTTTTCATGCAGCTATAGTTTCACTTTTGAAGAAAAATATGCGAGACTATGGCTACAAGTTTTTAGTGTAGTGTTAAGAGTATTGAATATTTTTGGTGCTTGGAAGAGGTGAAATCTTTGTGAAAATGTTTTTGTGAATTTTGGTACAAGATATTCGCTGTTCACCTGTGCCCTTGTTGAGTGTGAGTGAGTTATTTTTTGATATCTTGTTTATGTCGGAAAAAATATTTTAAAGTGTTGAGTAAATATATTTGATTAATGTCCAGGACGTGACATTCTCTGAAAAGTTCTTCTGAAGGAAAACGAAATGGCTTTTTATGAAGAACTCTCAATACCATTTTCTGGGCTTTGTTTAATGCATCTAAGATAGTAGAAGCTGCACCACCCCAACTGACAGTTGCATAATTAATGCGTGAGTGACACAGTGCATAGTATACTATTCTTCTTGTCGGTGCGTCGAGTACATACAAAAGTAAAGTTGCATTGGATCACAGGATATCTGAAGGTGTCATGTTGTAACCAGGAATAACTTCGAGGAAAAGTCCTTTTGCATAGATAAAAAACAAAAAAACGTAGAACACTCAAGAACCCCTGATTATATTTTGAGGTCCATGTTCGTGTTTAGTCCGATAAATTTCCGATTTAATTTAATACAAATTTTGATAAAAAATTGTAATTAATTTTCTTTTTAACCACTTGACTTTATTTACTAATACGAACCGGAAAATTAGGCTCTCCTCTTTCAGGATGATGAAAAACTAATCGTAAATTATTATTTTTTGTTTACGAAATTCCGTAAATTTAACTAATAATTTTATTACACTACTTTTAAGAATGATATGGTTTCCGAAACCAGATGGTTTTATTAATTAAACTCCATTGCTTATATATAGAGTTATTTAACATTTGGAAGAAAACGACCAACCGCAATGTTTTTGCGTTGATTCGCGTCTTTTGCTAAGCTCTTGTATATATTTATAATATCTTTTTGATGGTCCACGGAGAGACGGTGGTAGCAAAATGCGTTAAGCGGCCGGTTCGAGTTTGCTGGCCCGGGGTTCAAGCCCCATCTTCAGCCATTTAATTTGTTTGTTTTTTAGTCATGAATTTGAACGAAATTACGAACGTTACACGAAGTTACGGACTGACAGACAGGCAGACAGACAGACAGACAGACGGACGGGCAGACGAAAAGTCAAGGAAATTATGTTCGATGTTAAGAAGACAGTGTGCTGCACAAATTAAAGAATGTACTTCTAAATATTTATTTGCAAAAAAACCTTTTACTACTGAAAGTTTGTTGAGTTTTTTTTTTTATAATATTGTTTAATAATAAAGATTCGATGGGATAATCGTGGCGGAGTGTTACGAACTGTGCTACGAAATGCGAACATAGACAAATCTATCAAATGACAGTTTTACATTAAACCAGATTAGACATTTTGCAGCTCTATTTTATCGACAAAAACTGTGAAAGTTTAATCTGTAGTGAGATCGCCGAAGACAGGTAAGTGATTACTTCGTGACGTTAGAGCCCGTGTATATTTATCTAATTCCATTACTTTCAAATTGAAATCTAATTAGACTTCTCGAAATGTTGTAAGCAGGGGTTACTTGTGCCATGTCCCGTACGCACAAAATAGTACTACCGAATAGGGCATGCAAAATTACCCATAAAATGGCATCTGTAAATGTGTAAAAATTTAACTACCGCACCGGTTTACTGGTAATTCATCGATATTAACATGTGATTATATAAATTATAATAAAAGATTTAATTTAAAAGAAAATTGATTAGTTGTTATATATGCATAAATTATTAAAATAATTATGTTTTAGAAGAGTGATTAATATCTAAAACATCTTAAATATGTGATGGTTTAGGCTGGATTTGATTATAATGCAGATTTCTCCTTCTAAAGGAAAGCTCTCTCTGGTTCAACACTAACTGTCTGAATAATTCTGGGAATTTTTTCATACATAATAAATGGAGAAGAAAATATATATTTACCAAGGGTGAAACAAAAAAATATGTGTACTGCAAATACGAGGGCGTATTGAAAAGTAAGGTCTCCAACGATGCCATTTCCGAACGCGAGTTGCTAGGCAAAATTTGCAAACAGCGCTGCATTCCTTGGTTCCCCCACCACAGTGTAAAACCATCCGCGAGACCTTAGGATGCTCAATCGCTGCGTAGCAGTCATTTAGGATGAAGCTCCCGCTTAGCTCGCCCGCCAGGTGCAAACTGCGCTCAGTCATTTGATTTTTGAATGCAAAAAAGATTTCTCCGATAGAAATTTATCGCCAGTTAGTGGAAGTACACCGTGAGAAGTGTATGGACATAAAACAACATGCGGAAGTGGTGTCGGGAGTTTTATGAGGGCCAGGAAAACGTCCACGATGAGCAGCGGTCGGGGCGGCCGAGTTTGCCGGAATCAACGGCGACACGAACGGACGAGATAGTGGGCAATAACCGGAGAATAATCGTTCATGGGATAAGGGAAGGTCTTAATGAAGAGTGTGGCTACTTCTCCGTGAAGAAATCTCCGTGTTGGAGGTCCTCGGTTACCACAAGGTGTCCGCCAGGTGGGTCTTTAAGCAGTTCATCGATGAACACAAGAGAAAGCGCGTGGAAAGTGCCGATGGATTCGGCAAGGATATCATCAACCACCCTCCTTATAGCCCGCACGTTGTCCCCATTGACTACCACTTGTTTCCCGCTCTCAAAAGTCACCTTGGTGGACAGAAATTCAAGTCAGAAGAGGAAGTGCAAGAAGCAGTCGTCAATTGGCTTCGAGACGCGGCGGGAGAGTGGTACGACGCCGGCATTAAAAAGCTGGTTACCAGCATGCAAAGAGTGATTAATCGTCAAGGCGACTTTGTAGAAAAATAGCTAAATGTTCAACCTCTTCAACGATGTACGCGAAGTTGTGAATAAATTTTATTTTCTGTGAAAAAAAATAGGAGACCTTACTTTTCAATACGCCCTAGTATCGTAGTTTTAAAAACGTAAGAATTACGATTCTTTAATTTAATTAGATATCGATTTAATTATAAATATTTATAGCTACTAGTAAAGGAATTAAACCATTTTTACCGAAAAAGAGTACTTATTGCATTTCCTGAATGAAATATTTCTTTGTTCCGTATCCTTATGGTGGGTAACCAAATATTTTTTTAAAATATAGATTTTCTAAAGGTATGTCTTTAAAATTAATTCATCAAATTTATTTCAATTATGTGTGAAATATATTAGAAGAAAATAAATATTTTAATGTGAATCTATTTTATGTAATAATATATATTACCTACTTACCTATCCATTGAAAAAAAATGTAGTTAAAATGATTAAATTTATACTTTGAGGTTTTGACACACTTACGTGAAGTGTACGAATCGCAGCCAACTTATTGGTAGATCTTATAGCGTAAACAAAGGAAATTATAAAGAAGGAGATAAAACATAAAATATGCGATCTAATCTAAAACTTGGCTCGAAATTGGAAATTGAAATTAATGTGTTCAAATGTAGAGATAATTTCAGAATGTTTGCTGGCCTTAGCGGTCGCGCGCTCTCGCCTCCTGAAAATAATTAGCGCGGAAAATAATACTGAACATTGACCCGCGGTGGCAATTAGGGGTAAAGTGTTGAAAGGGAAACCGCCGCCGTCAGGTTCTATAAGGCGCTAGATGCTCTCGAAATGGGGATCATTAGATCCGCATTCAGATTGCCTCCTTTTTCGGACGGATCGCCCGTGAAGAGCGCGATCTAACGGAGAATTACGAGAGCGCTGCATTGCAGCCTTATTCGAAAAACTACATTTTAAGACCATTTAAGAAGTATTTTTCGTCTTAATGTGGCCTTTAATTCAATTATAGTTTGATTACTATGCGTATTCAAGATATGCGTAATCGAGACGTGTCAGGATTAGAGCGGGTAGTATAAATATGCATCGTTATGTGTTCCAAATACATACATAGATTTCACGTAAAGATTCAATTAGTGTGCGTATTAACAAGCATGATATGCACTATGTGTTTTCAGCATTTTACTTAGTCGCTCGGTCGTCATGGGTGGAGCGGTCGTTAGATATTTGTTGAAAACGCGTTGTCCATAGAACACAATGTCTGAACTAACCAAGTTGTTTAAGTATAAAGATTTATATTTATTTTTGATGTGTACTTGTACATTTTTATAATATTATTTATATATTTTTTGTTTCTTCATGCATTCTTATGTATAATTCGCAATATATGTCTTAATCGATTGCCAGTGAAGATTTTATCATTATTATAATTATAAAAATACTTCTTGACATGGCAGTTATTCTCCGGTGGAATATAATTATTTTAATGGACATAAAACTAATCTTTCTTAATTTGTGCTCCATATGTCATGTTTATTTAACCTTCTTTGAGTTTTCGGGCACCTTATAAATATTCAATATTAAAAAAGAAAAATGTATGATTTGTTTTAGAAAAAGGCTGCAACGCATATAAAGCCCATTGAATCCTATAGTTTATTTATTTTTTTATCATTATCATATTTTAGTTTATCAATTTATGCTACGTTACGAGCAATTTGAAATTTAGAAATCGACTTCTACAAGATTAACGTATGTTACGTTTTCTTTTATAATATATGATTAATACTTAAACATAACGTTATTTTAATTGAAACATTTAAATAATATTCAATTAAAAAGTACTAATATCATTTCAAACGAGTTACAAATCAGCCTGCGTTATTGAATGTTAATTTTATAATTGAATTGACTAGAAGTTGATTGAAATTATGTGACAATTTATTTTCTTAAATAAGGTGATTAATTGAACATGAAATAATTATTATATATGAATAGTCCGCTACACGGTGTCACTTATTTTACTCACTAATTTTTTATTTAAATTTGATTTATCAATATAAGACACAGCTATTATTTTATTAATTTTATCATTGGTTTAAAATTAGTATTGATGGTTAAAGCGAAGGAAATATTTTATTCAATGCCTAGTTCGCTATAATGGCAAACAAATATTTTCATATTGCAGTGACGATTTGGGAAAATAAACGATTAAGTGTTTATCTAATTACATTTTTATACTCTTATTTTTATTCGTAGAATTAGATTCGAATATGGGAAGCAATTTAGAACTCACTTGATAAACATTGAAAATGAAAAAAAGTTCATCTAAACTAATCTTTAAATGCAAGTTATTTGTATAATTTTTTTTTTCAAGCAAAATTAAAATCTCCAATCACAGTAAAATTAACATTTCTATACGTATTACTACTATACGTATTATATAAAATGAGTTCATTGAAGCCTTACTTTTAAGTAAACATAAATTTAAAAAAAATCGAAATTAATATATATCTGATAGATATATTAAAATCTGGATAGAATGATAAGAATTATGGTAGGAATAGTTATAACGAGATATACACACAATTTATTTCATTTTTTTTCAAAATGTTTACTTAAAGTTATGTTCCAATGTACCTTCTTACATCAGTAACACCAGAAAATCATTAAATTAAAAATTTAGTTTTTAAAAATGATTTATAAGATTGTTTATTTCTATCAGAAATCAAAATAAAAATTTCTTTACTTTTTTAATTCAAAATTAAAATAGTCAAGGCCGTAGACATTATTCGTATCCGAGAAAACTATGTCAATTTATTTATATTTGAATTCGCAAATAAATTTTTTAAGTATTCAAGACATTTCCAGTAGGCATATACACAGAAGATATTTTAACTGATGCAAAAAATCACTTGGTTTCATAACTATACCAAAGAGTTTACCAACTATTTAAGTAAACTTGCGGTGTATCGTAGAGTTACCAGTTATATAACTAAACCAAGAGAGCTACAAATAAATGTATGTATCCTCAATAATCTTCAGTAGTTTGGTGGCCGTATTATTCGATATACTAAAACTTGGTCAAACGGTGGAGAAATTTTATCACGAAGTCACACACTGAATATTATTTCCTATTAATTTTTTTATTATAAATTTATCATAAAAAAGTATGTTGCGTAATTTTACCATATTCAAAATGTTCATAAAATATTCACAATTTGTACTCTAATATCAGTCAAGGACCATCTAATAGGGTCAATAATTACCTGTTGACGGTCTATTTGTTAAAAGTATAATAAAATAAGTCAGAAGAGAGCAAAATAATTATTAATCCTTTTGTATTATATAAATGTTGTTGTTGTAGTGGTCATGACGCTCGCCTAGTGATCCGGTGCTCGGTGGTTTGGTCCCATTCGAGGACACCAGCAAGTTAGTCCTATTTTCGCAGCACAGGCTTTTGGCTTAGTTTGAAAATAGTGAGAATATTGATGTTACGCGTATTCCGTGTTAGCATCTTTATTTTATATATATTTTAACATTTATATGTATTCTAACACTACAAGAGGCCACAAGGCCCAATCACACTAGCGATCGCAACACATAAACCGCCAGTGAGTCTTAATAAAATCATACAGATGTATTGTGAAATCATTGGGAATTGAATCTATGCTACCATCTATCATGCCAGTATCATCTCCATTAGATTAAGAGGGCCTACTTATGATTAAAATCTGATTTTTTTAGGATCAGGAGTCTTAAGATCGGTTGTATCATCTTGGTTTACAGTAATCTTTTGTTTAAACCATCGATTATTGCATTTTCTACCTATCACATAACCCGTTTTCATAAAAATCTATCGTTTATATCAAGGGCGCTCAGTAAGAACATTAAACCCTGACATTTACGTATAAAAATATTTTGAAAATAAATCTAAATCAAACACAAAACTCGTAATATTCCGATCACAATTAACATCATATTATTATTTAGATTTTTATATATCATAATAATCTGTCTCATAAATATTTTATTTAGATGTATTTTCCACAATATATGCATACGTAAATGTCACGCTTCAATGTTCTCACCGCACCTGCCTGGTTTACGCCTAAGATTATTATAATCCATAATTATTATAATTAAGTAGACACAACCGGCCCTTACCAGGCCAAAAATATAAGATCTTTCGTGCCTTTACAAAATTTTATGCAACTTAATTGATACATCGATTCTCCCACGAGACACTAGAAAGCTAAGATTTCATGAAAAATTTAGATTGGATCTGTACAAGAGTAATATTTCATTTTACCATCCAATATCACGGATGTGTCGCTCCACAATGTAGGCTGCACGATTGGTGAGATTGACGTGTGAAAATAACATCACATACAAAAGACATACTCGCACGTGATACCTATTATTTTATCTGAATATACCCTCCTGCTGTCCTGTCCGTCTGTCTGTCTGTCCGTAACTTCGTATAACATCCGTAATTTTGTATGAAACTAAACGGCCAGAGATGGAACTCCGGGTCAGTAAACTCGAACCGGCCGCAACTTAGCGATGTTGATACCGCTGAGCCTGCATGACCGGTCAAAAATACAGTACATATAGGACCTAGAAAAGATTCGAACCATATTATCATATTCCGCCCAGCGAAATTTTTAAGTTTAATAAGTTATCATCAACTGCCGGCAGGGGAAATATATATATTTTTTTCAAATATTTTGATTAAAGTCGTCATTATTATTTCATGGGTGTGGGCTATAAATAAGTAAATACTTATTCTTTTAAAACCGGCATGTTAAAGTACCGTCATTTTTTATGGTTTACAGCTGGTTATTTATTATTGATGATTCTTTGATTTAATTGTCTCATATATTACAATTGCTTTTAATTTCTTGATTTTAGAGATTTATTTGTGTATGCTTTTCAGATATTTACCGTAATAGAGGTGATGTGTTCGAAAATGATTATCGGGTAGTAATTTATTTATTTATTTATTTGTTTGTGTTTGCATATGATGCAAAGCACCATTGAAAAATTAATAAAAAAATAAAGGATATCCCACACAAGCAAGCAATCAATATAACACTCACAAATTAAAATAAATGAAAGTAAGCATATTTATAAAAATATACACAAAAAATAAATACAATAAAACAAAAAAATTAAAGAGTCAACAAACCTATTAGTAAAACAGTGAAATATTGATATGGAAACTATCACTGTCTCAGAATTGACAGCGTGTTTCTCTTTAGTGGTCAAGTTGTCATGGAATTGTCTACAAACTCACTGTGCTCATTGCCCACTCTGTGTGGTGTAGATAGTGATGAGTGTACTTGGTAGCTTGTTCGCGATTTATCATAATAATATAAATATATCCTTTGAGCGCGTACACAGTGGAATTCCTTAGAAAGAAGATATACTTTAGAAAAGGGATCAGGGCTAATAAATTAAAAGTGATGCCAGTTTAACAAACTATCATATCGAAGATGCATACAAGATGTGTGTTATCTTTATAAAATCTTGAATAACTTGGTTGACTCACCCTATTTATTAGAGCAAATAGGTTTAAGTTGTCCTACATACTCAACGCGTTCAAATAATTTATTTTACGCAAACTTTGGTAGGACTAACTACTTAAAAAACTGCTTTGTAACTCGTTCCACCTCAAAATACAATCTGTTAAATTCTACAAATAATCTAGACATTTTTACTGACAATTTGCTTTTATTTAAAATGAAACTCCGTAATCTCATTTATGACTATTGATTTGAAACTTCTTTAATTGAATCCCATTCCTTCTCTCTCCCCATCCCTCCCATTTTATGCATTATCATAATTGAAATCTTTGAAATATTTATTATTTATCACATATTCTTTATCATTGTTTATTATTTAGTTTTTTTTTACCAGCTTCGAGGAAACTATACTGGTCATACATACTCACTAATATTTTTGATATTATATAAAAAAAAATTAAAATTGTACTGTATGTTTCCCAAATAAAAAAAATAAAAAAATGATAATAATTGGTCTTGAAAGATTGTTTGTAGGTTTTAGATAAAATACATACAGTTATCGAAAGTAAATCCATTTTAAAATCTCCGTTCTGGAAATTGGAAAGTAGCGTAGTAGTGTTACGAACCAATTTTTTGACCATGGCACTTCAAGAATATATAGCCCGTCAAAGTGTGCATTATCGCTATCTATGGGAGAAAGAGACAGAGTTATATGACCGCTTCACGCTAGACAGTAATGCAACAACGTTTTTAATATAATATGGTAAACAACATGGTGCAAACATGAATGGTAAACATTTTGGCGGCCCTCGTAGAGCAGTCGGTATGACACTGGTTTCCCACACCGAGGGTTCCGAGTTCGATTCCCTGTGAGGTCACAATTTTATGATTGTTTTGTTTATAATAAAATTTGTTTTCTGTTCTCGTTGGTGTACGAGTAAAAGTATATTAATAAAAATTAGATATATATAAAATACATACATATATATAAAATTAGATACAATTTTACATTCTAAACGTAGTTCAATAATTAATTTGTTGCCTTATATATTTACAATTTCTGTTTCAATAAAATATATATAAATACTATTAATCGTTCGTTCAGCAGTAGGTATTCTATGAGCTTCGCCGTTTTCGAATTATATCGTTTAGACATTTATAAACGTTATACAAATGTATTTTTTTTTAAATATCACATGCTTATTTTCAAATGAAATGTATTATGGAAAGACATTAGTTATAAAAGCGTACTTATAAATTTATAGACATGTTTATTATTACTTATAATAGTATTTCCATTTTAGCGTGGATATGCGAGTAATGATCTTATCTATCGTGGATATTCGTATTTCCGTTAAAATAAAGTGTCTTTCAGCGTTATATTATTGTCCCTTCAATCAACATCGTCTGCGTTAATAATAATTATTATACACATCAGTCAAATTTTCCTGCAGCTGACAGAATGAGAGCAAAGCAGTGCTGCTCCTTGAGTTTAAATTACTAAAATTATTAATATTAATAGCATTTAGAAAGATAAATTGTAAGCTCGACGTAGCAATCTACGTTTTAAAATATAAATTAAATATAAATGTGGCGGTCCGCGTGTATAATAAAGCAGAAACATATAATGTATTCAATGCACAGACCAGAGACAGAGTCACGTTCTAAATAACATACCTATTCATCGATAGGTACGGCTTTTCAATGTATATCTTCATAATTAAAATTCAGCAAAATGTTTTTTTAGAAAGTAAAATTCTTTGTAAATTTTTTGTCGACTGCATTTTTATAAAATTGTTTTTTTTTTATTTGTCGATAAAGTTAATCGATTTTTTTAAAAACCGGACCCGGCCTATAATTGTAAAGCGGAAGTTAATGCAGAATCAATAAATAAGTAATCAAAATAAATGACAGTTGTGTAACATGTTACATGTTCATTTTTTATACGAATTTGTCAGAACTGATTAGCTCACCCAAGTCGCTTTCTTTTGTTTTTTGCTCCATTGGCTGATATTGCAACTATCACTAAATCGTTCCTCGTGGTACGGCCGCTCTCTGCTCAAGTAGGATCGGTTGATAAACGATGTTTGTGATACTATCTGCGTACGCTTTGGTAAAATTGCGTGAGGGATTTCACAAACGAGGGACAATAATGTGTAGGCGGAGAATCGTGGGAGAGTAGCAACTAATACTAATCACTACAATGTTTGATATTTTAAATAATTTCATTAGCGCCTCTTCAAAACTTTCTACTATTCCAATTTGTCTTCAATCTATCTAAATTAGGCAAACCGTGGGTACGGTGTCCATATATGTAATTGTTTTTGAAACATCTCTTTAAAAACAATAGATCACTTATCTGCAATATTATGTCTTACAAAATATGCAGAAGTGATCATTGAATTTTTATTTTTGACAAGATAGTGTATCATCGCTATAACTGGATGTTAATTTGAAAAAAGAGTAACGTCACTCATTGATATCTTTATTATTAAAATATATGTGCGCGATTCACTGTTGGTGTAGTATTGTACAACTGTGTGAAATATATAAATGAAATATAAAAAAATATATAAATGTAATATAATATAAAAAAAAAAATATATAAATGAAATATAAAAAAAAAAGTATAATAAGTTGATATATTTATCTCAACTTGCAATAACACATTAAACTTCTTAACATTCACATGTTCATTGTGTATAGCGATCACTTAAGCCAACTCTTACAGGTCGTAAGCGCCGGGCCACCTTATAAAGATTTTCATACACATTTCCCATATAAAGAGCTTCGTCTCTGTGAGACTTCTATAATTTATCTTAGTTATTTTTTGGCAACCACTTGAAATTACTCATTGATATTTTGTAGAATTAGAATTAAAAAATTACCCGTTGCCTTGGTATAACCTCTATTGACTTTTTTTAAGCTTGTGATCCTCTGTAAAATAAAACAATCAGGGGAACTCACTTTTCTAGTGCAAATAAATTCCCCATATTTAGTCTCTATGATATGCATTTTCGTATCAAACCGTATATTACGAAACTATGTTCCGTTCTTAGCAAGTAATGGATTATGCGGTGCTATACTGATCCAATTGATCCAAATGATTATGTAAGTGAACATATTTTCTTTTTTATTGTTTTCTTTACATGTTGTTAATTTTTATTATGTTTTAATTTTTTATTAAATTCCATTATTTTTCTCATCCCAGGAAACTTTTCTGGTCCATGTAAAAATACCATTCAGACACATCTATACCTATAAAACTCAATGTCTGTCTGTCTGTGTGTCTGTCTGTCTATTCTCTATACAAATCTACACCGTTTGTCCGATTCGACTCAAATTTAAACACGGGTAACATATTTCCCCCCTCCCCTTTTTTTCAATGGAAATCTGTAACGTTCAACCGATCGGACTCAAAATTTGGAAACTTATTCTTCAAGACCCAGCTGCTTGTATAGGCGAAATTAATCCTTCCCTTTTTACCCCTTCCACTCCCCCTGATATATTTTCAATGCAAATCTGTAACGTTCGACTGATCGGACTCAAAATTTGGAAACTTATTTTTTAGGACCCGGCGGCTTACATAGGCGACTATAATTTTCAACTTAATTCTTAACTTGTGCAACGCCTTGTATGAAGAGATAGTTATACTTAAAACTGTAAAGACAAATCTTACTTCACATTAAAAAAATAGAGGTGTCATTACCAACTGTGAAATCTATGTATACTATTTCATGAGAAGGACTACATACAGTACAGACGTCTCTAGCATAGTCCTTTCAAATACATGGAAGGTTTCAATTTGGAACATATAAATGATTTTCAAAAAATTTGATAAGGTGTGGATGTTCTTAAGATGGAATTGGTGAACATTGCATTGTGTAGAGTTATTACTTAAGCCAGCTCTTGCAGATTGTAAACCCTGGTCCAAACCGCAGAGAAGGCTTTCATTCACGTTTCTCATAAAAATAGCGTCGTCTCTGTGAGACTTCTAAAATTTATCTTAATTATAAAAATAAGTTAAAAAATGGCGCCGTAGTTTACTTCTAGTTCTAGTAGTAACACTTCGTTTCAATAATTTATACAGTAAGATATATTGATTAAAATATCCATGAATTATTTTGAGAGTGCTCTGATTTTCCTACTCTGCTAGCTTTACAAGGTAATATCTACGATGTAATACATATTACATATAATGGCAGTTTCAGTCTAATAGTTAAGGTGTTTGTATATTTTATCATTTGATTAAGATAACCACATTTATTTTATATCTACTTATTCAGGCAGTAAGTACATAATTCGCATAAAATTTTATGTTTTAATAAATATTGCGTACAGATGGAATGCCACTTAAATGGCTTTTATAATTTACTAATCGTTCACCCGTGAAAAATCATACGGGTGAATATTTAAATTAAATGTCAAGACCATGCAGTTTGGTTGTTGCCTGAGCCGTGCGCTGATTGTCTTGTCACATTTGGCTGCCGGCGCCTCGTGAGCGGCTAGTCAGTGTTGTTATTGTAATTCCTCCTTTTTTTCAATTGGGAGTGTTTGCATTTTCTTAAAGCTGTCTCCACGGTGCAACTGTCCGTTAATTATATTTTTATGTATTTGTATACATATTTTTTAATTTTATTTTTCATTACATATAATTTTTTTTTGATATGTATGTATTTATTTAGTTATATCTTCTATATTGTTTTATTTTTTTAAATTATATTTATGCTTTTTATTTTCTTTTCTTGTATTTCTCTGGTTTTGGTTATATTTAGTTATTTACTTGTGATTTTATTTTTATGTATTGCTATTTTCTTTAATAATTTGTTTTCATAACGCACCCCAGAGACAGTGAAGTGGTTAGCGCAGTCTCCTCACCGCGTCAAACGAGTGCTTTTGCGTCGTCAACGGCGTAGCGAAGAAACTGCATTAGCATTAAAATAATGCTAAACTGGATGGCGAAAGTATAGGGCCGATACGGGAACTTTTGCTCGTAGAACGGCCCTGAGTCTGTTGTGGATCCTATTTCTCTGTTATTGTAATTCCAGCAAATTATGGACGGACATTCGAAATTAGTATAGATAGTTGATGATCTAATGGATTATTAAATCATTTTGTGGTAATTAATACCTTTATAAAATTTGGATTTCGTCTTGTAATTAAATAAATTATTATTTAAATGTTTACTATCTCCTGTATGATCCAAATTTTGAAACAAATAATAATAATATTTTACATGAAACTCATTTATTAATTAAAAAGGAAATGTATGATTGGTCGAAGGATACGAAATGAGTTCAGTAATTACATTCTAAATCACCAACACATGTTTTTTTTCAAGGGTAGTCTAGGAATATTAATAATTTTAATATAGTAACAATATCTATTTTAATTACATTATAACAAAACTATACATTATAATAATGGTGATCATTGATCATTTTAATTAAAATTTGTTGCAATAATGCAAAATGAATGATAAATATCCCTCCTGTATGCTAGACTCAACCTTCAAGGAATACTTTCACTATATTTTCATTAAAGATGGATAGGTGATGATGACATTGAAAAGCAGAGGAGAAAACTATTAATTCTGCAAAAATGCTATTTAAACTCAGATATATAAGAATTTGTGCGAATGTGCAGTTTCTATCCAAGTAGTAATAAAAATTCTGCAAATTTGTATGAAAATGGTATTTTTACCTAAGCAGTATTAAAAATGCATAGCCTTCGTGCAAAAATGCTATTTCTAACAATGCGCTAATGAGATATCTAACTATTCGAGCTGTAAGAACGTCATATTTTAATTTTGTTTTAGTAAGTACATTTGTGAGCCTTATCGACGTAAAACAGATAGAGGCGTATAAGCATATGTGAGAACAATATCAAATATTTTACCTATCCGTATAGTACTATATTGCAACGCTTCCACGATGTTTGCCAAGGGCCGTATTGATGGATTTATTCCCTTCCTGAGTCATGGTTTTGTTGTTAAGTTAAAAATAGGAACTCCAAAGTGCTAGCTTCGATTTCTCCTAGGTATAGATCCTTATCTAAAGAATGGTACGGTTGGTAGGTTAATAATAAATATGCCAATTTTTATTTATTTTGCTGTTACCTATTGTTATCTTTTTAAATAAAATAGATATGCGTGGTCGTTACATGCAACACATTATTATCAAACATTATAATTTCGTTGTCTGTCTATCCGTTACTTCCCGTAACGCCGGTAATTTCGTTCAAGTTCACGGCTAAAGGAATTACACGGCTGGAAGTAGGGCGGACGCGCAAATGTCAGCGCGGTACCCCAGCGACATTGCTATCACCGCCTTTTGGTGGACCGTCGAAAATATACAACATATACTAGGGCTTAGCAAAGACGCAAACCATTTCATTTTGAGTAATTTTTCACGGGTGTATGGCTAGTGCTTAATATTTACAAAATTAAGCTAAACACTATGAATATCTATAGGTTATTTGCTGGAGTCCTGCACGAACCCCCGACCACTAACTAGATCACTAGGTGAGCGCCTTAACCACTAAACCATCAAGCACGCCAACATTAAAGAATATACATGTGATTTCACATGGCACTCCTAGGACTATACCGCCACAAACCTAAGAATGACGGTTTTTACCTGTGAATGCGTAATCAACCTGTTCGGTATTTATGATAATGTACTATTTTAAGTTGTACATATTATTGCTGTATTGTAGATAAAATATTTTAAAAATATTTGGAATAATTGTGCCACAATTTAAATATGGATTTAAATCATATATATTCAAAAAGTATATATTGTACATATATAATATCCAGGTGGTTTGGTTCAGTTATGTTTTAATTACTGTTGAGACAAAGAAATAAAAAAAAGTTGAAAATTTCAAATGTGATTTACATAGAAAGTGACATTTTGGATTGGGACAATCTTGTTCTAGGAGTGCGATACTTTATTATATACATATTTTCATAGTTCGTATGCCTTTCTATCCTGATCTTTTCCATTTAAATATCTTGCGTTCTCAAGTTAAATTTAAAAAATATGTTGGCATTATGAAATTATTTATGATTTAGTCAATTTGATAATAATTCATATTTATTCACGAACCTGTGGCAGTAAGTAGATTTAAAATTAAGCTTATAAAGGTCGTACAAACATAAAATAAAGCTTTGGGGTTGCTGCCTAGAGTGCAGGGCCAAACTAAGGGCAGAACTTCCAGATTCCTGGGATCCATTCAAGTGCACGTAAATAGGATTTTTTTATCCTAAAACAATAGAAAAAAAACAGAATGTACTTAATGATGACACATCTTATCATTTTTTAACGTTGTAACCATTGACGTGTATCATAATATATATTCTTTTTTGTTTTTCTCTGTAAAAAATTAATTTAGTAAGTATACGATTTTTATGTTATATTTAGAATGACATTTTATTTATTATTGTAACAAAAAAATATGGGAAAGCTGTTCTAAAAATAAAATTAAAATATTTCGTAGTCTTAGTTTGTTTTTTTAACATCCTGATATAATATGTTAAAAAAATCAACAACAAAAGTGTTTCCTTCTCGGGAAGTAGTCAAATTATATTTTTTGAAACGGAAAAAAACAATGAAACAACCTTAATATGTAAAACTTATGTTATCATTATAAAAATTTAAAATGTTACCACAAAGTGAATTTGCATTTATTGAAGAAAATGATCATTATTTTTTTATTGGAAATAATATACACATCTTACTTAAGGTGATTTATAATAATAATGGATCATTTTCGTAAAATTTTCACCTGAAATGCGCTTTACACAACATTTTTATAGTCGTACACTAGTACTTAAAATGGAAAATTGCAAACTAGTGGAAATGATTTTTCAAAAATGTCAGTTTTGAGTATTTTTTAAACACTATTTCTGTTGCACTGTTCTGCATTACGGCAGGAAGAGAGTTTTAGGCCTTTAGGCCTGCCACCGCAAATGTCCGTTTACTAACTAAACTTAAGTTTCTGGCAACGGTTAATTGGTTCTACAACCCTTTCTGCACCTGAAGTAGTGGCTGACCTCAGAGTTTGGCGTCTTCCATTCAAGTCGTCTGGGATACATTAGGCGACATATTATGTTTCGCCTTGTACACCAACCAAAATAACTTAAATTCGACTCTTTGAGGGATACGGAGCTTATGTTCTTCACGCAAAAGGAATGTGCGAGAATTTTGATGCTTCGTAAATTATCGTTATAAGACCTCTATAATGTTATCCAAGTTGATACACCAGGTCCTCAGTGATTAACCTTATGTTCAAAAAATTCAAATGGCATTAACGCTACATGTATTATTCTAATACTTTCTCAATATCTTCTTCTTCTTTACCATTCCACTGCTGGATATAGGCCTATTCCTTATTTTTCCATTCTTACCTGTTGTTGGCTAATTGTAGCCATTTCTTTCCCCCCACAACGACAATATCATCGGCCCATCTATTTTGAGGTCTTCCGATGCCTTTTTTATTTTCCCAAGGTCTCCATTTCAGAACTCTGGGAGGCCATCTTGTAGTATCTTGTCTTTCTCAATATAATCCAGACATATTATAGATGTCCCATTTATATGGGAAATAAAGTATGTAAGTCTTTTTGGATGTTTATACAACTTACGACCTAACGTACGGCAGGATTAAGTGATCATTTTAGATAATGTAACGATCAGCAATTCCACCAATAATTGACTACTACATCTATAAGTTTTTTGGATACTTATTATAAGAGTTCTTAATTTACCTTACATAATCAGGTATAGTGATGAATATACGTTGTGTATTCAAGATCGTTATATTAATGTCCGAGAACTTGCAAACGAGCTGGAGTTAAGCAAGTTTGGTGGCTTAGGTATGTGCAGCGTAAGTGTTCTGAGATGAGAAAATGCCCACCCGTCCAAAGATATGTTTTTGTGTTGGCACTTGACGTGTATCGCGTGAGTGGTGCGCGCACTCGCGTGTGTGTGGTTATGTGTGTGTGTGTGTGTGTGGTGATTGTGTAATTGTGTGAGGTAATTTATTGGAACAAATTTACAGAGGTGGCGTTAAGTACAGAAATATCGACTGCGATGGCTACGGCGGTCGGCGAAAGAGTGGATGTACCTCTCGGCCTACGGTCAGGACCTAGTTAGCCGCATCGAGCTGCATGCATCGGCTCATGCTTCTAAGCATGAGCCGATGCATGCGGCTAGAGTGGCGATGGGTCTGGACGACTACGATTAACATTCATACATACATTATCATTATTCAATATTGATCGAGGAACTAGGTTTGAAATTCGCGACAAGTTGGAAGCTTTATCACGATAATGTACCCGCCCATTCCTTGCATGTGATTCAGACTTTCTTGGCCAAATACACCATTTCCCTGATTTTCAGGGTCCCTACTCTCCCGAAATGGATCCGATTTTTGGGTACTCCCCAAGTAAAAATGCCGCGGAAAGGGACCCGGCTTTAATCAAGAGAAGAATGTATAATGTGTATGAATAAATAAGTCTGCCGACCAGAGGTTCGATATATATATATATTTTTTTAATGAGACACTAACAACAATAATTATTTAAAACCCAGCTCACTATCCCAATTACACGTGTCTCAGCCTGCTTCAGCAACAAGCTTGTATTTAATGTATTAATGCAGTGCAAGTAAGAATTTATAAATAAAGAATTGATACTATGTGTTCTATGGGTTCAAGTTGTTTTCAAGAAAATTCATGTTATGTAGGAGTAAATTTTTAAATGACGATGGAGTATCTGCGAGAATATAAGCATCAATGTTTTAAGTATTAGATGTCTATGCTAATTATTGAGGAGAACAGCAGGGGCACTTTGGCCGCCAAGACCGGCCCTGCGCACCCGCGGATATTGGATAACGTACGAAACCCAGTTAATTCAAAGCACAGTTTCCACATCATTTTTGCACTAAATTAGTAGGGAAATGAATACGATATTAATCTTTTAACCTTTTGCCATTCGCCAGAACCAAATTGACAAGCGCCTGCGCTCGGGCACGAAGTTCATGATTGCGCTGTCGGCCGCGGACCGAACTGCGGGCAATTCCCCATTGAATTATGGCTTAACAATGGGCTTATGATAAGGTCGTGATTAAACTGATATTAACAACACTTTGGGATAATTATTACCAAAAAAATGCAGTGGGCAGCTTTCAAGGTTCAACACGTGTGTTCTATATGAAATTACTCCACATTTATTGAGATAATTTGCATATAGCGTGCTTACTTAGTGGTATGTATTGTACAAAAAACAAATTATTAGGTTCGATAAATATTTTTAATTTGACGGGAAATAATAAATTTATGCCTTTCAAATATTATGTATTTAAATATGTTTATTTTCGACGACTGGTGAGATAGTCAACATAGAAATTAGAATAAAAATGTATAATTTAGTGTATTTTTTAAATTACGATAATATTTTTATAATTGATTTTTTTAAGGATAAGAAAGTATTTCCATTAAAATTTCCATAAAGTCAAAATTTTTGATCCCTTGCATTATTTAATTGAATTCTTATTTGAAGTCATTGTTAATAGTTTATTTTTATTTTATTTGTATGTTGAGATATATTTTTTGTATGGATTCATATTAATATAAAAATTACTCCTTTCCCGCTCCTCGAGAACAGTATGATTGCATCCTGTAAAAAAATTGCACAATTTTAGGAATTGAGAATTTCATTTTGTGCGTACTTTGTTGTTCTTTGTCATATCTTAAAGTGAGATTCTTTATATAAACGATTTACCTCGGGCTAATTTGTGCTACCCATTTGGCCTGCGCGCATTCGTTGGAAAAGGATTGCCTATCGTCTCGACTCTTAGTCGTGAGGTCGATACGAGCGTCAATATACAACCTCATGAAAGCGCTTGGGGCTTAGTATATGAAATTTAATTTTAAAAAAAGTAACCCATAAAAACCAAGTTTTTACAATACTCCCTTTCTCATTTTCGGGTTTTGTGTCTACCATATGCGTCGGAATCTCCATACAAAATACTGAATTGTATGAAAAATCATTAAAAATTTTAAAAATCTAAAATTATACTATAATTTTTATTTTTTTAACGAAAATTTGATAGATCTTCTTGATCGTCGCCACGAGTCTGCTTGCAAAGTTTCAGCTCGATTGGATCACGGGAAAAGGGTTAAAAATTAATCCAAAGTTTTTCCGGCAGAAAACATCGAGTCAAAATAATGGGAGTAAAAATATATACTCATTGTCTGACTTGATATCAGCTGATTCCATACAGAGGCTTTGCTATAAGGGTGAAGACGAGCTATCACCACGCCGGTGACTAGTCGCATCGATGGGCTCGTCGTGAAGCTAGTAGCTGTCGTCTAGAATCGTTCGTATGAATTGCTTCATAGATATGTATAATGTGTACCCGTCGACATGTAATCCTGAGGCCAAATTTTGTCAAAAAGACGTTTATGTGAATTAGTTCATAATATGAAAATAGACCGGATGATCAGCGTAGTCTCCCAACTTTTAGGCAGTGAGAGTAGGATAATCTTCTCTGTTCTTCAGTAGGTACATTCTATAAAATATATAAGTATTTTTGTACTGAAATATATTTGCACTATTAATAAAACATTATTATTACAAAAAGGAAGGGATTTAAGATTGCCAATGCACTTGGTCCAGCGGGCCATAAGCTTGAGTATTCCTTCCAAGAAGAAGATTTTTGGCTGTTCACGAAGTCATATTTTTACCACTTTTTACACGTCTGTGAAAACTCGCAAAGACTTTACGAGAGCCATGTTCTTAGTAGATGATTCGATGGACAGAACCATGACTAATCTAAAGAAGACGCCTATTTTGCCTATTCTCTAGAACGATCCCTCGAGCTTGCTGAATCCTGTCGTCCGTGGTTGAGTTCGACGGACATCCCGCTCCCTCTTGTTCATCCGTCACACTCATCTGGTCACTTTTAAACTTCTCAATCCACTTAAACTGCGTTAAAAGACTACAATGAATTTCAGTCCCTTTCACACCCTCCGACTGGAGAAATCGGATCACTGTTCGTTGTTTCTCTTTGGTGCAAACTATTAGCAAAGCGGACACGTATTATATTATTTAAAATATTTAGATAAAAGATATCCGCATTTCGCAAACTGCGTTTAATATATATTTTCTACAAAACATGACAATATCCACATGATCAAAACATGACGTCAGCGGATAATTTATTACTCTACATTTTTATACAACAATAGTCTTAGCCAATGAAGTCTATGGACCTCGAATAAATGAAGATTGATGAATCTCATTAGACTGTACGGATATAGTTACATTAAAACCACCACGAGAGGTAAAGAATTATGTTTATTAATATTTCGATTATAAAATTTTTTGGTACAACAATCATAAAATAATTAGTAATGAGGTATAAAGCCGGGTATTAATCACGAACTATTCTGGTTCACGCTTAATCTCATTTCTACAAGAGCCGTAATAGATAACTGCTGACCTCACGGATCAAGGATATCCAAAGCCATTATTTCGTGTATGTATCGTAAAGAATTCGAATCCCAAGGTACGCAATGTAGTCCAGATTTTGAAGAATTTTAATATTGACTTAAAAAACGCATTAAATTGACGTTCATGGTTAGCCTCGAATAAAGACACCCGCCTCAGGGGTCAACGCTGAGAAGTGTCAAAGAATAAAAAAAATAGTTCATTGGTGTATTAATTGCATCCGCAAATTCGAGAAACAATAACCTTGATGAAGTATTTTTTAAGTATGAGATAATATTTTTATTATGTATTAATGTTGAATCAATATTGAATTAGAAGGGAACTAAAATTAATTCGCTTAAGTCGAATCGCGAACCTTTTAACTCCGAGCCAGCTCAATCGATCTTATGATATCTAATTCTATCTAATTTTTAATAGCCAATGTTTGTGTCAGAAGTATGCAAAAAATCAATAAAAAAATAATAATTGTGAAATATAAACAAAATTAATATTACTACTTTAAGAGTTTTTCTTATCTTCGACGTGAAATGATAAATTTTTGTCCCACTTATTTCTCACAGTAAACCCACGAAAGGTTTTATTTTTATAATTAGTTTGAAAATACTTTGATTTCATCAAATATTTATTGAAAAAACCAACCCACTAACATATTGTGTATACACAGTAACATAGCTTCCTTATAGCTATTACATTTGTTTTCCAATCGTTACCAATCATGCATTAGCAAAATTAGCATTGTCCATTACCAGTGATCGCCGACGGCGCGTTGACCAACCGTCTCGAATCGCTTTCCGCGATCGATTAAAACAGAAGTACTTCGTGTTTGCCGGTTAATTTGCCGAGTATTGTCACTAAATTGATCTCACGACAGAGCATTGTGTTTCCTATGCGGAGCATGGCATAATAATGTCTATGTCCGACGGGAATTTGCGAAATTCTTATCGCGTTTAACGTTCCATCCAATTCACTTGTCAGCGGATAATTTATAGCAAAACTCCTCCAATCTTTGACATTTGATCAATAAGCTGGGCCGTTTGGTACATCTTATACAATAATATTTTTTGCATATTTCCGTATGGGTAACTGGCGTCGGTTTATTTCATCTATCACAATGGAAAGGAGATTAACCATTCAGATTTTAAAATAAAAAAATCATCGAACAATCAAGTTATGAATGTTTAAACTCGGACAGGGAGGTATTCCACATAATTTTCAACATTGATCAATTAAATATGTATAAAAATGCGCACTTTAACTTTTCGTTTAAAAAATATTTAAATGAAATAACCTATAAACAATCATAACCACGTCAAACTGAAACATTTTCACAAAAAATAACATATTTTTAATAAGTGAACATTGTTACCATACTATAAATGCAAAAATTATAATTACCATACTATAAACATTAAAATAGTATTTCTTTGCATATACTTCCTTAACTAGTATATTAGGTAAGAGTACATACAACCATTTTTTACTGGGACAATACTAGGACCTCTTAGACCTGGGTTCGCAACAGATACGTGGAGGCAAAGAAACAATGCAAAAATTCGGTCCCTATCATAACAACCTCTCATAACCGGCACCATCACATCTAGCCGACTAGCTCGGATAGGACATGTTTGTCGAGTAAGGAGCGACAGAGCCATTCAAATAGTAGGGTCAAGTGGGGAACAGTGTTACACGGGACACAGTCTAACGTTAGTAATATTTCTTTATCATTTTAATTTGCCTATTGCATCTCTACGTATTTTGACAATATCGTGCGCCGCAATCTTAAACTTTGTCATCGCAGGTTATATTGCTTGGGAAACGGAATTATGTTCAAAATTAGGTTTCTTGTCAAAAAATTGTGAATAATTTGACTAGCGAAGTTTCATTTTTGTTAAAAAACAAATAGTTTCTGGTGAGTAATTATACTTTGAATTTAGTCTTCAATTAGTTGGAGTTTAAAACGTCCAAAATATTTAAAGATGTTTCTAACCTATAAAATTCAAAAATATTTTGTTTTTTAACAGTAAGACGTGAGGCACAGTATAAAGTGGCGCAGTATAATATGTGCCCCCTTGAGTATTTTCATCTTCAAACGCAATACTGTTTTCACATCAAAAGAATCGCTTCGCTTTTGTTTCGCTATTCCGGTAAGAACTCTTAAAATCCTCGCTTTCGAATTATCTGTTACTTCGTTATTTCACGACTGAGCACACCATGCTCTACGACCGTCGTTCTGCGCATGTTCTGCGCTGTTCTGCGCGCATGCGCCTTCACTTGTTTTCGGCTGTCAATCGTCAAATGGACAACGCGTTACAATACGTTTCTGTATAGCCATTATTTCAATTTAATTAGTTAGAGATTTTACAGGAATTCATGTAAATTATTATAGACCAATTTGAATGCCTTACTTACAATCTATGCTAACAACTAATGTTAAAAAAATTTAGCTCTTAAAACACGTTGGTACTAATAAAAAATTATGTATTGGCCGGCAACAAGATAAAATTATGAAGCAAACAATCTAACAAAATTAGATTAAATATTTAATTTCTATCAAATGGCCATTTAAAGTAAAATATTTGTTTTCGAACATACAAAACACCTTTTATTTCCAAGTGTATGCATTGTTAAGCGTCCAACAGTCTCGTTTACTTCTGCAGAAGGTATGAAAAAGGAGCAGGTAGTCCAAATACAGCTGATTTGATACCGTTGATAGCAGCGAACGTATTTCATTAAAATACAATACCTTTGTAAAAAGAATATGGACGGCGGAAGCGAGCGACACGTGTCTGCGGAGGGAAAGCGAGGCAACTTTACATTATTAAAATGGTAACGCTATCACTACTCATTTTTTGAAAGAAAGTGAAATTCCTCAGCTATGGATTCCATAATGGTAAAGCGATGTGCAAAATAATAATATGTAAAGTTAGGCAAATATTTTTTGCACCAATTACTTTAATCACGCTGCGGTAAGATTAATATATATTATTGTAAACATCATTTACATATACCTATTGTATATCAAAGCCTAACTAATTATATAACTTTCGGCTTACCGAACAGTTTATAAGGTTCCTGGTTAAAAGAGAAAATTAACGCAACAGTTAAAAATGACAATAAATATAATTACCTGTGAATTTTTGGCTGAATCTTCAGAATGTATTGATTCTTAATAATGAAATAAAAGTAAATATGTCATTTAAAAATACAAGATACAAATTATAAAAAACCTATCTGGTATTGGGAGTTGAACCCGGGAAATATTTAAGTGAGGTAAGTGAACGACATATTATAAAACGCTGATCATGTTTTTGTTTTTCTCAACACAGAATCGCAAGGACATGTATTAAGGTAAAACAAAAGAATTCCGAGACTCGTGTAAAAACATGGCTGCGATCGGTACCTTTGTGATTTCGGTATAATTATATTGTTTTGTCTACAAATCTGACTCTGTTATTGTGCAATATCGTACATGTTTTTTTAGTCCAGGGCATTGCTGAAACATTTATCACAAAACATTCACACTTACGTATAATATATATAAAATTATAGCATTGTAAAATATGAAGGCAACATTTATTTAATATTTGTCGAATGCAATACCCAATTTCAATTTAATTTGCACAACTTGGTAACGGCGTAAAAAGTTTTCACAATGAAATACAGCGAAAATTTAATAATGAAATTTTGATTGATATTAGAAATATAATACAAGGCAACTTATTTTGTGCGTTCCTGTCCTGCAAGCCATAAGCAATCTAATAAAGCAATGAAACATACTCATATGAAGACAAGTTTAATTTATTTATATTTTATTTGAGGTTACAAAAATAATAACTTAGTATAAAACCATTATTTATTGAGTAAGGTGGTAGGGCTGGTGATGTACCTATACTAAATATTAAATTTGGAAGTGTAGACAAAAACAAAAAATAAATATAAGGGAGCTAAATAAATTAATAGAAACCTAGGCGTAAAAATTTTAAAGTTTCCATAAAAGTGTTTTCTGTTTATTAATAATAACGATACCACAAAGTTATTTTGTAAGTTATATGAATTCTAAATGAATGTTGCCGAGTTAATGCTAGGAACACTAAGTTTGTGTTGTCCAATCTTAGTGTTCTTAGGGTGTAACAATACTTTTAAATTAAATGAATTCCACGAGAAAACACAATTGATAGGCAACTCACTTTTTTTAAAAAGGATTTGGTTATTTTTTAATTTAATATTTAATTTGCTCTTAACACTATGTTGGTCTTGAATGATTGATCTATGTTTTTAAATATTTAAATAGCAATAACTATTCCGAATTGTCTAATTATCTTTTGGAAACAAACCATTCCTTCGATATTACGAAATCATTATTAATATTACATACAAAATAACATCGGATTACAGTTAGATTAATGAGAAATTTCCACAATATACACAGCTCTTAAATTCAATGCCCTAATTTATATCATGAGACCTGCAACATATGAACAGGTTAATTGAAATTTTAACTGTGAACAGGTTAACAAGATTTTAAAATATCCTATTAGTGTTAGTTGGTTTCTTCATTCCAATATATCAGATTGGTATTATATGTACATACTCAAATGAACAGATGGTTTCTCTAACGAAATGGGTCGGATTCCTGTGTTAAGTGCGTATAGAGATAAATATTTATTTGCTTCGTTATGTTAAATAAAATAATTTATAGAGTTATCCAATTTATTAAATATTTTCTTTTATTATTTGACTTTTCAAAATATTAAGTAATTTCTTATTTAATTTGGTCCAATAAAGACAAAAACACTCGAAAATTGAAATGTATTACAAAAGCTAATGGAATAAAACTATATTTTTTTTATTATTCATTATTAAATTTATATATACATATTTTCCATTATTATAGATGGTGCCAAGCCTTATACAGCTGGTCGGCAAGTTTCTTTTCCATTTTCTTGCATAAGTACATAGCATATTTAGTTATAAGTATAATTTACAAAGGATAAAATATATATAAAAAATAATAATATTATATATGAACATAACAAAACTCAAAAATAAACTATGACGAAAAAATGGTCGAGCGATGCGTTTTTTATGAACGCTGCCTTAACGGTAAGAGGTATTTCAAAACTTTCTTTATAGAAGTTGTAGAACTTAAAAAGTTCTATAAAAAAGTTCGCGGCGACATATATCTATAATTAGGTTAATACACAAATTGATAAAATATTACTAAAATTTACTGCGAATCTACGCGTGCGAAGGCGCGGGCGCAGCTAGTATGTACAAAATATAGTGATTGTACGGACTGTAATCGAATGGTTCTTTTTATAATTGAGACGCAGCTCGAACTGGAGAATATTTTGGTAGGCTTAATGCGAGGATCTGGCCTACCTTATTTCCTCCTTGAGTTGGACGTCTTTTTGCACCGTCGCGACTTCTTTCGTGGAAGCGGCAACAGTCTCCGGATTGGTTGGAATCACGCACTTGATCTGTTCAATAGCACGGCCTTCACAAATATAGTGTGTCAAAAGGCATAGATTCGACCGACAACGCGTTTTACGGGTAAATGAATAGACTGACTCCGGCCCTGTCCAGCGCATCGTCTATCGCCCAGCTCGGCAGGCCAGAGGGGGACGGAGCGATGGGAACAGGAGCGGACAAGAGAGATAGGTTAGGTATCAGGGAATGCTACGAGTTGCGTATCAAACAGGCGCTACGATGAGATGCGTCAACAGTGATTGTGTAAAATATTTAGGGCTAGTGAAAGACTTTTATGAACGAATCAAATTTGACCCTTTTAAAAAAACTTGCGCTTTTAGTTAAAGTGACGAAGAGAACTGTCATTTAATACTAAACTACAAAAACTGAATATATTATCTACAACGGTTTTGTTTTCCTTCACGTCTTATAAATATGGTATTATTATCTAGTCTCAGTGCGGTTTACAGGTGAGTGGAATGGAACGAACAATTATGAACAAAGCACTGAAAATAATATTTAATATAAATCACTTTACCAGGACCACTGATAAATAATAAAAAGTTCTAAAATCTTACCAATGTAGGTATAATTTATTACATTATATTGTTATTTTTATATATATTTCAAATTTGTTTCTATGTATGGTATATTAAAATTGTCGGGACGCAGGTAAACATGTTCGATTCTGATTTTTCATGCTATTACACATACATAACACTAACTTTTGTGTGTTTATAAAAAATATACTTGTGATATACTAAGTCACGTCATATGTAGTTAATCAAAATACATACCTAATTCTAAATGCAATATGTCAGTCAATGACGCTACCAGATGGTGAGGTATAAAAAGCAAAAAAAGGTGCATTATTCTCTACTTAACAATGTCCGTCAGATTACATAAGAATGTCACGATGGCACTATTCTCACTCGCGGCCGAAATATATAGAAAAAGTACCTCATTTTTGACGGATTACGTAGATAGTGTTATTATAATTGGTATCAGAAAATGTGCAAAAATCCGTTATGAATAATGATAGGTACATTCGTTCCTGCCAAGGATGGTTCTGAACAATGTAAATTCTGATGACTTTCACTGTCAGATAAAATTCAAATGTAACACTCACCGGTGCATTACAATCATGCGGTGAAAAGTGCATCGTAATGCAAGTTTTGCCCTTGGTAGTCTGGCATGATTTGTATGCAGTGTGTATTATCTTGTTAGCATCTAAATGAGGTGTTAGATGTGTACCTTTTTGCTCAGAGAATAGGCTTAGTCATTTTATTTCTAGTAGTTCTAACTAGTTTTTATATTCGATGATATCAATTAAGAGTGTAAAAAAATTGTACCATTGAGCCATAATCGCATTCGATTTGATGTTTTACATTTCATTTCGTTAGTCTTATATTAAATGTGCGTATTTTTAAACTTCTTTATTTCTATGGGATCTTATTCGTAAATATGCCTTTGTATGTGTTTTACATCCAAGCAAATTATTTTGCTTGATTTTTCCCAGATTTTTATTAATCAGCTTAATTACTTTGGACAACTTTTTTCTATCGTGACAGTGAAGCGTACCTATGCAACGTTTTTATTATTGAGATATAAACAATAAATCCCGTTTTATTATTTATTCGTAAGCGATAATTAAATTTCTCGTAAAAATGTTCACTAAAATTTAAATATTCCCACGATTCACCATTATACACGGAGAAAGTTTTTTTAAAATTTTATTTACAATATTTTTATATACAGGGTGTACCAGAGCTAGCAGCCGAAACTTGGCTGGTAGATTTCTGCCTATGTTATGAGTCTAAAATGTTCAAGCAACCGTGACCTTATAACAATAGTTATGGGGATAATCAGTATCAAAGTTTGCACTTTTTTCAATATTTCTGACTCATTTTTTGCAAAAAGTTGAACTATCATTACAGTAACTTATATCGATTATGAAAAATTCATTTGCTTCAATACAACTTAAACAAAATGATTAAAACATTACTACATTTTTTTTTCAATTTTTGCCATTTTGTATTATTTTATTCGATTTGTGTTAAATCGAATGAATTTTTCATAATCGACATAAGTTATTGTAATGATAGTTCAACTTTTTGCAAAGAAAGTCAGAAATATTGAAAAAAAATGTAAACTTTGATATCGCATAACTCCATAACTATTGCTTGAATATTTTAGACTCATAACATAGGCAGCAATCTACCGGCCAAGTTTCTGCTGCTAGCTTTGGTACACCCTGTAAAGGGTCTTAAAAAATATGGAAGGGAAATATTTTGTTATTAGAATAGATTGCATCTGATATAAAAGTCTTTGAAAATCATGATACATACATTTTGTTTAATGAAAGCACTTGTGTTTACAAAACCATAAATATATTTTTGAAAAAAGTAATACGCACAGAATTAAGTACAAACTTAAATCTTTGATTGAAATATAATAGAATAGACAAAGGCCATTTATAAACTTAATATTAATTCAAATATAAGTTCAGATGTCTTGTAATCAATATAGGTAACACAGAAAATAATTTTAAAGAATTTAAATTGCTTATATATAAATTAAAATCTAATTCACGAAAAAATATTAGGTTACTACTGGGATTCGAACGCAGGTCACCACCAAAAAGTGGATTGCTCTATGGACAAAAATAAAAATTAATAAATTAATAAAAATAAGAACTACATATAAGGTCGATATATTCACGGAAACATAGAGGGTTGCTATAGTTTAGTGGTCAGAGCCCCGGCCCCGGAAAGGAGGTGACCTGGGTTCTAATCCCAGTAGTAACCTAATATTTTTTCGTGAATTAGATTTTTCTCTATATCTTTCTAATTGATTAATTAATTTGATTTAAAATAAAAAAATTTCACAGAACTTTGTTCTGAAAAATCTCAAAAAAATATTTTTATACGTAGGTATTATCTGAGAATACACACTAGATTTTGTCACCAGAGAGAAGATTAATTAATTTATATAAATTATAGATGTCTCACTGAAACGAAGCTATGAATGTGAGAAACTATATTTTAATACCTATGTATATTCTCGTTCATGAGAAAAGACTACAAGTCTCTGGCATAGTCTGGAAGGAATTGAATTCTACAGTGGACTGTAATCATAACGGTTTAATATGTATTTGTTTAGCGCAATCGATAAGATAGGAATTAATAGTTTTGGTAGGATTTGAATAAGAATCTGGCTTACCTGAATATCCTCGAGCTGAACACCAATACAGCACTCTCATTGACCCGTGAAGGAATGGAGTCTCTTGCGCTTTTTCGGCGGCTTCTTAATTCTTTTCGTCAGCACGCATGGCGTTAAAGAGAATCGAATGCATACAAACGCATTTGGAAGTCTCTAATAGTTGAGGACGGCCTGTGGTCAATTTGTATCTGGAGCGTCTCGGTTTGTATTAACGCGCCATCTTTTATTCTCATAATGGCCGTCGCTCCAGCCGCTTACTGCTTTACCGACTCCTCATAAACGGCTCGAATTCTTGTTCAGTCTAGAGTCGCTATGAGTATTTGCTTGCCAGAGTCTCTTGAATTAAAGATAATGCTAGAATGAAAAGGATCAGGATCAGATGGAATAAAGGATTTATGTTGCGCCAACATAGTCTCTTCAAATATTTGTATGATTCCAATTTAGAATATAATATAACGATCTTTAAAAATTTGATAATGTGTATGTTCTTACGATGGAATTGGAGAACGTTGCATTGTGTAGAGTGATCACCTAAGCCAGCTCAGGTTGTAAGCCCTGGGCCATCGTATAAAAAGACTTCCATACATGTTTTTCATATTTATAGCTTCGTTTCTGTGAGACTTCTTATCTATAATTAATCTTAATTATTCTCAAAACAGATTTATTTCAAGAGGGAAGGGATATGATAATGGCGGCCCTCGTAGCGCAGTGGTATGATACTGGCTTCTCACACCTGGGGTTCCGGGTTCGATTCCCGGTGAACTCACAATTTAATATATGTAATTTACTCAAGCGTAGATGTTTTGTGATGTATTTCGCTTCTGTAATTGGGCCTCCTGGCCTGTTAAAGCGTAAAAAAAACATATGTGAGGTGTAATAAACGCGGAGAAGATACTTACTGTCTCAATTAAGCCTTGTGGTTTTTAATTGTATATTTAGAATAATAAATATTATGCAAATTTGCAGATCCCTTCCGTCGTACATTTATTTCTTTTAAATTTATTTTACCCATTATTAGAGCGATTGCCGCTTTGTCACAATAAAACTTTACCTAAATACCTATACGATTTTTATTTATTTTCACGAAAAAGTCTTAAATGACCCAAGTATCCCAACCGTTTACTCCAATTGTAAATAAACAATTGAAGAACAAAGTATTCAGTATTGAAGTACAAGCATATATCATGCTTTTTTAGTATTGGTATTTTTAAAACTGTATATTTTGACTGTTCGAACAATATTTTTTCTTCTTCTGTATGAAGGCTTGAACTTTGTGGTGACATTATTATTAAAATAAAACACAAATTACTTTGTTTTCACCACTATATTAGATTAAAAAATCTACATGTTTCGAGAACAATGTTCTCTTCATCAGGATTATTGTGTACTAATCTTAAAAGTTGAAACAAGCAAATATGTTACGGTGAAGGAGCGGTTGAGGGGGTTGGTGAGGGGAGGGGGGGGTTCGAGGTGTTGATTATTATGGGTCATTTGGAATGTTAAGTGGAAAAATATTCAAAATAGGATTATGCAAAAATTTCGTCTGTGTATTTATTATATTAGACTTAATATTAACATTTTTCCTAATTTCGAGTATTTCTAAATTATTTATTTGAGGTATCTTATAGTTGAAATGTAAAAATTTTAAGCCTGTGTTAATATCAAATGTATGGTCAAATTCTATTAGATGTTTTGCGAAATCAGAATCAATATTGCTAGTTAATGCTTTGATATGTTCTTTAACCCTAGTTTCAAAATTTCTTTTTGTTTTGCCAATATAAAAATTATCGCAATCGTTACAATTAAGTCTATAAACTCCTGATTTCATGATAGGATTATCACTATCCTTGTTATTTAGTATGTATTTTTTTAATTTGTTACTCGTATAAAAGGCCGGCTGAATTGAGTTAGGAATATTTTTAGTTATTATTTTTGACAAATTGTTATCGACAAATAAAATTCTACGCCATTGTTTATTTCTATCTGTTGACTTAGGATAGATATATTGTTTAAAAATTTTTGTTTTATCTTTTTATGTAATAAATTATCTATTAATTTAGTAGAATAACCATTATTATATGCTATTTGTTTAATAAGATTTAATTCAGATGTATAATTAAGATCAGATAAAGGGATTGTAATTAATCTATGTAACATGGAGTGAAACGCCGCAAGTTTTTGGGAAAAGGGGTGATTCGATGAATTGTGTATAACGATATCCGTGTATGTGTCTTTTCTAAAAATATTAAATTCTATTTTGTTATTTATCAATTTATTTTAATGTATATTTTGGTCCAAACAGACTTATTTTACAAGACGGATCATAATTCAATTTTAATTCCACATGCATCCATGTAAAATTATTATTCAAGGTTCTAATTTATTTAATACGGAGAACATTGGCCGTGAATGCTTTCAAAGTCACGATTTTTTACATCTGTTGTACCACCTGTGTGTGGAAAAAATGTTTGTACAGATGTGTTCGTCGTATATTAGCCGTAATGTTTTAGAGTCAAGATCGAATCATTTCAGGTCATTAGTACGACATATTGTTGTGCTCAGATTCGTTGCGCATTGTGTTCCATTTCTCGATCACGAATCGCTTATAGCATTCACGAATAAAAGTATAGAAATTCGGGCGGGTTAATTATGATAATCTTGATTTATAGTCGGCGACAGATGTCCATAGTATTGCGATATAAAATAATTATGTTGACGATTAATGAGAGTATTATAACAGACTTCAAATGCTTTTTCGAAAGAAAGAAATATGCTAGATAATTTCGACGTCCGGTGTTGGTATCGTGTACCAAGGGCTGCGAAACAATTACCTACCGAAAAAATGTTATTCAAAACATACTGGATAAGAATTCTCACCCTAAAGTGTATCACATAGTTGTTAATTAATTCATATTCATCGATAGCTTTACAATTCTTACTCTAGGTTTAAGTTCCGGGAGATAGCAAATGGAGCGCGTATTGTGTTATCATCTCCATGTATTTCGAGTTGTGAATTGTGTTGTTTGTCTTTCTTTAAATGTAACAAGAAAACCTAATACTACTTTAAATATATTGTAACGAAATGGTAAACAGAAGGAATTGCGCTCTGTCAGAATTCCTGGCAATATGTCGAGAACGACAAAAACCTTGGGAACCTCCAGAACGTCCTAAAGCATTCTGAAATTATTCAACGTTCGGGAGATGTCTGGAACAGTCTGGAAGCGATGGGAACATTCTAACAAACACAAGAAATAATCTCGGAGTTTCGAAAAACCAACGTGTTTCATATAAAAGAACTAAGCAGGTGCCACGGAACAATTAGTATTATTAAGAAATAACTAATTAATAATTAACTGTTCGAAGAATATTTTTTCTCCTGTATGAAGGCTTGAACTTTGTGGTGACATTATAATTAAAATAAAACACAAATCACTTTGTTTTCACCACTTTATTAGATTAAACAATCTACATGTTTCGAGAACAATGTTCTCTCCTTTAGAATTATTGTGTACTAAAACCGTAACACATTTGCTTGGTAAAATTTTTAGTATAGACCCCGTCACATAAGAATGCCAAAACTAACACATTAACAAAAAAATTGTGTATTGTGCAGGTCTGTAAATGTGTTAGTAGATATCCCTTCGGTGATTGGTTAATGTCATGTCGTGCGAACCCATAATAAATTTTTTAGTACGTCTTCAACCGTCGAAGAGGAACGACGCGCGCTTGCTCGAAGAAAAATAGGGTGACCATGTCTGAGGCTACGAAATTAGGAAGAGGAAGGCCTTTGTGTGGACAAAGCAAAGAAATTATATTAAATGTTTATAAATACGTGCAGAATAAACGTGAAGCAGCATTGATGGAGGTAATTAATATTATATATTACATTAATTTAATTTATTTTAGTCCTTTATACTAATATTAGCTAAACAATGAGACTTTAACTACTTTATTTTTATTTCTCTGAGCAACAATGTTGGTCAGAGAAATATATAACATATTTCTTTATTTAAATAAAACCTAAAAAGAGTCAAGTTTTAATAGATATAATACGTTTTTTTTTCAGAGTTTTACTTTTATTGAAGAAGATTCGGCAGCTACTGGTATGTCTTCCAAAACCGTAAGATTAAATTTATTTTATTTATTTATTTTTTACTTTTAACAATACGCGATTATTATTTTTTAACGAAAACCTTACTACACAGAACCTGTGATGTATCGTTAATTTACAGTATAAAAAATTATATTCATATAGGAATTAAAATAACACAACATACAAACAGTAATATAAACACGACGAACTTCATAATAAACACACTAATGAATCTTACGTGCGTACGTAGATTATATCAACAAAAGAAAAATAATGCTTCTGTACTATTTCTTTATTATTATATTATCTCGATGAAATTCATTCTATTCCGTTTTAATAATTATGTTATTTCATATTATACCAATGAGACTTATTCTTCATATCGATGGCTCAGTTCCATATAAAACCGAACCTCTGACACTTTAAAATACATTTAAGTCGATAATCACCACAACCGATTTGAGCGAGAAACTGCAAGATGTCAACTGACGCGAGTTTTTTGTTTATGGAGCACCATAATTCACTAAAATATATTTCCATACAGCGATATATCGAATTGTATTTTTATGGAACTGAGAGATTGTTTAATTTTTTTAATTCCTTCTGTCTATAAATAGAAAACCAATATTTTTTTCGAATCATACCTTTGTGGAACTGATATAGAACGATTTTTGAATATAATGGGTAATATAACTCAAAACTTCAATTTTTTGACATGTTACCGTTGTATGGAACTGAGCCGTCGATATAGAAACACAATGCGATATTGGAAAAAATCATTTTTTTTCAATACCCTTAACACTGATAGTAATTAATGTATAAATATATATTTTTTTTTGCAGAAATTTTCTCTTACTGATGAAGTTTCGGCAGCTACTGGCGTGTCTTCAAGAACAGTAAGATCTTTAATAGCAGCATTAAAAAATAATGGCAAAGATGACGCTGTGTCGTCGCCAAAAAAGAAAAGAAACCGGCTGAGTCAACTCACTCCAGATACTTTTGACGAATGTGTGATAAGAAGGAGTATATATGATTTTCATTTGAAGGAAAAAATATTACCTACAACCACAAGGTTATTGCCCGTTCTACAAGATGCCATCGGTTTCAACGGTTCCGAGTCATCACTGAGGAGAATTTTGAAAAATATGGGATTTCAGTGGTGCAAAACAAAGGACAACTTGAGCGTATTACGAGAAAAACCAGACATCGTTTGCAAAAGGATATCCTATTTGAGAGCGATGCGGAAGTATCGTGAAGAAGGCAGGACAATAGTATACACAGATGAAACTTATGTTCATACAACCCATGTGTCATCATTTTCGTGGAATGACAAATCAGGTGAAGGCATGAAAATCCCAATATCAAAAGGATCCCGTTTTATTATTGTGCATGCCGGCAGTGAAAAAGGTTTTATACCTGATGCCTTACTTATGTATAAATCCCACCAAAAGACTGGTGATTACCACGATGACATGAACTTTACTAATTATCAAAAATGGTTGACGGAAAAATTGATCCCCAATCTAGAACCCAGGTCTGTGGTGGTTATTGACAATGCATCATACCACAACAAGTTGGTAAATCCAGCACCGACATCGAACTCTAAGAAGGCCGATATGATAGAGTGGTTAACTCAAAATGATATTTGTTTTAGAAATGATATGCTTAAACCGGAATTATATCGGCTAATATGTTTAAATAAAGACATTTTCAAGGAATTCGCTGTCGACAAGCTGTTCATCGAAAGTGGTCATGCCGTATTACGGCTTCCGCCATATCACCCAGACCTTAACGCGATAGAAAACATTTGGTCAATCGTAAAGGGACATGTAGGGTCTAGAAATGTCGACATGACATTGAATTCCGTCGAAAAATTAGTTAAAGAAAAGGTGTCGTCAATCACTAGCATTGAGTGGGGTAATATCTGCAGTCATGTATGCAAAATAGAACGCCAATATTGGGAGCGGGATATGGCATTTGACGATTTCACCGATGATGGTAATTTAATTTTTAATGTGTCTGATAACGAAAATGATGACATATCTGATTACGATGCATACTTCTAATTTTTGATTCGTTTAAATATTTGTTTTATTTTTTTTCATTTTTCCTAGATAATATATTCAATTTTCAATACATTTTTTCATATAGAGTATTTTGATTTTTATACTATTTTTCTAATAAAACATATAAATCGAATTATTTTGTTTAAGTGGTCCTTTACCCTGAATTTAAATTTATGAACATGATTTTAAAATACCTATATAGATATGTGGTAATGTTAAAAATAAAATAAAATATTTTTGCATTTTTACACCATGGTCACCCTATATGCTTTGGCATTTCTAAATGACGGAGACTTTACACAATAATCCTGAAGGAGAGAACATTGATCTCGAAACATGTAGATTGTTTAATCTAATAATGTGGTGAAAACAAAGTGATTTGTGTTTTATTTTAATTAATAATTGCTTGATTAATTAGCGATAATAAATCAAGCAACCGTTGAAAAATAAGCGCAACTGCTTACGTATGAAGAGACCTGAATTCTCAGCGAACCTGTATGGGAATGTTCTAGCAAGCAATAATAAAGTGTTCCACAGACAAGTGATTAATTAATTAAAATAGTTAATTAAAGAAAAGGGCTTAAATTTAATTCGTTTCGAGTGACTTTGTGAATAATAATCAATACATCGAAAATTTATTTCCAGTGTTTTCATTTGTCTTCCATTGCCACATTCCCGTGACAATTGTAAATATTTGATTTTATTTATCATAATTAAAAACATATTTTATACTGAATAAAGGAAAATTTATACATAAAGTAAACGTTAAGGTCCTCCAATTAAAGTTAAGAAATTGAGTTAAAAGTATTTAAAATAAGAGACCTTTCCCCTTGTTGGATTAAGTGATTGTATGTATTTTACTACGGCTGTTTTTCCCGTACTTAAATTATCCCAAATTACTAAATAATTAGGAAGCTCCATGTTTTTTTATAACGGAAACTCCTATAATATTTATGTTAATAAATTTTTAAAAAATGCATTTGTCTAGATGAGAGAAAGATAATTTTATTTATCCGTTCTTTAGATATACCAAACTAATATGCACGAACGCACGTATGTATATTACAGACAAACTACTCCACCAAGGATTTCATTAAATTAAATTAAAAATAATATGAGTAAATTTTTAATGACAGCCCGCCTTTTGTTCCGATAAAATTGTCCGTGAGCATTTTTAAAGATCACCATGAGCTTGTATAATTCGAATAATATGTACGCTTATGTTACCGTAATCTCCCGAAAACTATAACAACGCGAAACGAATTGTAAATGGGAGTCTATATGAGCATTAGTTACTTCGGGTTCTTAATAATAAGATATAGAAGTAACTAAGGTGGATACTAAAACGCTGAATTACTGGATATTATTGACAATTTACACGACTGCTTAGTGCGAATTAAAAAAAATGTTTATACAATATCAAACTACTTGAAAAAAAAATTCATTCATTCTTACAATTGATGACAATTATTGAATTATATTTCTGGTCATATTAACCTGTACTTAATTTAAACAATACAAATATATCTAATGATTCTGAGTTTTTAATCATACCGATTAACATTAGGCGCCCGAACTCCAACATTTAGTCAAATCTTGTGAATTCTACTCGTATATTGAAAATAGTACATATACAAACTGATAAGATACACACCTATTTAAAATGAAAAAATGTTTTTGGTGTTTTACGGTAACATACATATAAAATGTTATTTTACGCTGACTTTTCGCATTAATTTTATTACAATTAATATTAAAATAAAGGCGGTGGAGGAGAAGAAGGCTAAATTATGATTAATATTATTAAAATAAAACAACAAAATACGAAGTGATTAATTATGTTTACCCATTGCTAAAAGATATAACTAGGCAATTAAATATATTGCTTAATAGGCTTGGCTTGGTTGGCTTGATGCATTTAAAGGGTTTAAAGCTTTTAATGGAAATTATAGATGCCCTATAAGTTGAGATAAAAGAATAAATTGATAGTAAGCAGATTACGTTTAAGAAGAAAGAGAAGCCAGTTTAAAATTTAAGTAATTTTATTAACTTTCATGCTCCCAAGTAGTTTAATAGATGCAGCCTTTGATGTCTCTTATCTTAGTAACTATTCAATGTAACTCCAAAGTGTAAAGAATATTTTATATTCAAAATTAAATTCTCATTAAGTATTTGTTCGAGGCATCCTAAATATTTAAATCGAAACTTATATTTTTAATATTTACTGCAAAAACAATGTGTTTAATTTTGTTTTTAACCATGTTATTTTTACTTATGTTATTCAACCGATTTCATAAAATATATTTCCACCATTAGGGTGATATATATGCACTTTTATCACCCTGATGAAGGAAACGGATTTCCGGAAACCGGTTGCCTTTAATAAATACGATATACTTTTAAGGGTTGAAAACAAAGTTCATTATAAATTTGTTTAAATTCTGTCAATCTTACATTATTTATGAAGTATGTAAATCACAATAAAATTCATAAAATTAACATAATTTATTAACTTATCTTTGCATTTAATCATATGGGTTTATTATAAAATCAAAAATTTCGGAATTTTTTTTTTCTTTCGTCAGTGTAATAAAAATCAAACATAACCATAATTAAGACAATAAACACTAAAAAAATTTAATAGAAATTGAAAAATGTTATTCAAACACAGCATTGTGCAAGTAAAACAGCGAAATTATTTTCCAGGCTGAAGAATGTTTTATGGTAAGCAGTTTTGTATTTATTGGATCGTTTTGGGGTACCGATTTAAAATGTAAGGTAAGATGTGTGTCAGCAAGATGTTAAGCAGTACGTCGTTTGTTGAACAATCAGGCATTTTACAGGTTTTCATTAAAAATGTAAAACTAGCCGATTAGCAGCAAAGTTTATTGGTGTTTTTAAACCTGACTTTTACATTGGTATTCTGAATAAAGTAAGTAGACAATGCAAGCGAGCGAAATATTTTGGAGAGCGAAATTTCATTGAATTTCATCAATTTTTTATGACACTGACGTAGACCTTAAAAATATTGGATAAAAATACATTCTAAAACACATTAAAATACTGAATAAATAAATGAAAAATAAAATGCAATTCAAAACAAAGTAGATAAAGTAAAAATATTAAGAAAAAGACTATCCTCCAGAAAAAAATACTTAGTTACTACAGGAATTACTTCAACAACAATCAACAACTACTCGGTAGATTTTTCTGAAACACATAATTTGTTTTTAATATAATAGAGTGTGTTTTAAAAAAATCGGTTAAACGCGAGTTTATTCGAAAAATAAAAAAAGCAAAGCAGTGCCGTGAATATGCCATTTAATTGACTTAATTAATAATTTACATTACGTTTTTTTGGTTTCTGATTCCTGAACAGCGCGGTGCTCGAATACTAGTGCTTGAGCATTACATAATTGTCGCATTATTTTTTATGTCAGTTTAATAACAGATTTATTCGCAATACGTGCAGATCGGCTATTATATTAATTTCGTGAAATTGAACTAAAATGATTGCTCAACACCTGTTTTGGCTGCACACCTAACTGCTCTAGATATGGAGAGGCAGTGTAACTCGCGTGTCATGATGTTGGCAACTGCGGTCAATAAATTCCGGCTGTGTGAACTAATGAAAACGTAGGCAGTTGTCCATATTTAGGTTTGTCCGCGACACTTACACGCTATCACGAACGATATTTTGAAATCTTTCAATAAATTAGAAATTAGCAAATTGTTTAAACAAGTAATTGCGTTTATTCTTGAAACGAAAAGATTATTATTATCATATTTAAGATTAAACATGGTTTATTTGCCCGTTTCTTTAATGCTTGGAATGGTGATTTATTGAAATGAAATTGAAATTTGACGAAGTTTTATTTCGTTAGAAAATGTCAGATATTTGTTTGCAATGTGAGTGACAGAGTTCTAAAAATCTATTATTATTTTCTCAGAAGTCTTTATCTACACCTGATATGTATTGGTTGTGGCCCCTTTCTACCTCTATATATATATGCACCTTTATATATATATTATATATTATATATTTTTTTTTTGTATATATATTAACGATGTATATTTCATTTTATGAACATTCTTATGATATCCTGCAAAATTCTTCAGATTTGTTGGCACGGAGAAGTATGTATTCGATCGATATACATATATATATATCTATATATTTATAAATTTATTTTATTATATTTTTTTATTAATTATTATATAGGACTAACTTGCTGGTCTGGAGTGAGATTCGAACTCGCTACCTTCGAATCATATCCTAACCACAAGACCAACAAGCTACTCTTGTTTTATACAACGAGTTCAGAAAAATAGTATTTCTTATATAGTTCTTGTACAGTACCTAGAACGAGTTCAGAAAAATAATTTTATATATCAATTAACTTCGTATTTTAAAGAAAATTAACATAATACCATATCTATGTAGTGTATTAGTTTCCTTTCAAATTTGCCTAATAAACCAGAGAATTCTACAACGAGTTCGGAAAAATAATGTTATATATCAATTAACTTCGTATTTTAAAGAAAATTAACATAATATCATATTTATGTAGTGTATCAGTTTCCTTTCAAATTTGCCTAATAAACCAGAGAATTCTTAGACATAAAGCTAGGTTTTTGTATAAATAAAACACGTATAAACGCGATAAAGTATACTGTTCTTTGATCGTAATGTAAGATTCTGTCTGTAACTTAATGCAATAAAATAGTAGCTGAACTTACGTATAGAAATGAATATAATTCAGAATAGATAAAAAAGTATCTATACCTATACAACTCAATGTCTGTCTGTCTGTCTGTTCTCTATACAAATCAACACCGTTTGTCCGATTCAATTCACATTTGCTTTAGGACTCGGCGGGTAACATAGGCAACATTTCCTCTCCCAACTCCCAATTCTTCCTCCTATACCCCTTCCCCTCCCCGTGACATATTTTCGATGCAAATCTGTACCGTTTGACCGATCGGACTCAAAATTTGGAAACTTATTCTTTAGAACTCGGCGGGTAACATAGGCAACATTTCTCCCCTATTCTAATATCCCTTCCACTCCCCCTAACATATTTTCGATGCAAATCTGTACCGTTTGACCGATCGGATTCAAAATTTGGAAATTTATTTTTTAGAACTTGGCGGGTAACATAGGCAACATTTCCTCCCTATTCTCATTACCCTTCACCTCCCCCTGACATATTTCCGATGCAAATCTATGCCGTTTGACCGACCGGACACAAAATTTTGAAACTTATTTTTTAAGACTCGGCGGGTAACAAAGACGACATTTCCTCCCTATTCTCATACCCCTTCCCCTCCCCATGACATATTTTCGATGCAAATCTGTACCGTTTGACATATCGGACTCAACATTTGAAAACTTATTCGTTAGGACCGGGCGGGTAACAAAAGTGACATTTCCTCCCTCCCCTTTTACCTTCCTCCTGATATATTTTTCATGAAAATCTGTACCGTTCGACCAGTCAGACTCAAAATTTGCAAAATTATTCTTTAGGACTCAGCGGTTAACACTGATGACATCTCCTTCCTATTCTCTTACTCTTTTTCCTCCCCCATATATTTTCAATGCAAATCTATACCTTTGGAATCGAACCTTTGTTTACCCTCACAAATTGATTTAAAACGTAATCCTTAACCCGTGCAACGCCGGGTATGAACAACTAGTTACTTATAAAATTTGGACCGCTAACTTTCAAAACATTCGAATTTTTAAAATCAGTTATGGATGAGGAATCTTGTATTTCTTGTCATTTAATTATATAATTGTAGGATATTTGATACTCTTGATTACGTAAGCAAACTATTAACGTTTATATTTTTTAATGAAAATTGTACCCTTAATTTCCCCTTTACGGCTGTGATTAAGGTAACATAGATTTGTCTAAGCACTCGGGCATTTTGCATCCATATACATAAATTTCGCTTAAACGGCTCAATTTATGACACAAAATCAGTATAGGTCTCTCGAAGTTGTTATCAATTCTGTGTTTATTTAGGTAACTCAGAATACCTGTAATACGTTGCAGTCCCCCTATCTGAAGGCACCCGAGTGTATTCAATTACCTGAGAAAATCCATTATTTAATTGAACCATAAATTTATGCGTGAAAATGTTATATAATTTTCATCTAAACCGTAACAGTACCGAACACACGCAGAGGCGAACAAGAACACTGTTTGATTGTTTTACTTTATATTCAAATACAGCAGGCGAGGTTAAAGAAAAGCATCGAGACACTTTAAGAGAAATAAAATGATGAAATTAATATTCCACTATTATAGCATTCATGATTGAGACATTTATACGAGGGCTATCAAGATTAGCGTCGCGTTTTAGCAAACTGTTGATAATTATGTTTCGGAATTCGAGATATAAATCATTAGTGTATCTGTAACTGCGCTGTATCGAAAGGATCGTCACGCTTTTAGTAGACCTGTTACGCCATAGCGCAATATAGAGCAAAGCCCGCCTTGGATAGGCCTCGCGCAAGATTTGCGGGGCGATCAGATATTTATGCTACGTCCAATGCTCGGTCGCTAAAGAATGTGCTTTCGTTGCTCCAGATTATGTGTACTTGGGTGTGACAGTTAGAACTTTCAAGTGGTCGGACCAAAGGTGTGTTTTATTGAATATATTTATGTGTTCTTACGTAACTTCTTCCTGTCGTGAATAACAATGGTATCTCGCCGATTGTTTTAAGAGTCGGTTCAAATACATTTAAAATGTTTAATTTCAATTTTATATGATTAGTGATTGTATTGTTGTATTCGAAATGTTTATGTATTTCACTAATAAACAATATCAATATATATATATATATATAAAGAAACCCGTGTTTCCCTATCCGCCAAGTTTTCTTCACAAGCAGATACAACCACCCCCTGGTGGTTATAGTGGTGGATAGCCCTTGGTGTCCCATTGAAAATGTGCGAGTTTGGTGGGGGTGGCTGAGCTTGGGTGGGAGTGGGTGACGAAAATGTGCATTCTAGCACGTTATTTTGTTATGGGAAGGCCGCAAATACTTCAGATTGTTCCAGAATGGGCCCGCCGACTGTGTCGGTAAGTCTAGAAGGTTTCGGAAAAATCCACTCTAGAAAGTTCTGGAAGGAGAACGTTCTAGAAAATTCCCAAAAGTTCTTTAAGGTTCCAAACTAAGTGGCGAAATGTGCCGGTGAGTCAAGAATGTTTCAGAATGTCCAGTAAAGCTCTAGAAAGTTCTGGAAGGGGAGTGTTCTAGAAGATTCCCGAAAATTCTATAAGGCTCCAAACTAAGAGGTGAGTCTAGAAGTTTCCAGAAGATTAAGAGAAGGTTCCAGAATGCTCTAGAAAGTTCTGGATGGAGAAAGTTTCAGAAAGTTCTATAAGGTTCCAAACTGAGTTGCAGAATGTGTCAGCGAGTTTTAAAGGTTCCGGAAAGTTCTAGAGGGTTCGAGAATGCTCTAAAAAATTCTGGAGAGTTCTACAAGCTATCAGAAAGATCTATGAGGTTCCAACCTGAGTTGTGAAGTGCGTTGGTGGGTCTAGAGGTTTCAGAAAGAATGATAATGCTTTAGAAGGTTCTGGAAAGGGAAAGTTCTAGGAAGTTCTGAAAGATTTCGGAATGCTCTAGAAAGTTTTGGAAAGTTATCTGTAGAGTGTTATGATTGTGCGCTAAAATATCTATTGATATTTTGGCAAAGCGAAGACGGTCCAGCAAGGCAATCCAATCACCGGTGCCGAAACCAGCAAAAATAGCCGTCAACACAATTCTATGCTTACCGATTTATGGTCCCGAAGCCGGGCCAACCAGTTAGCTATTGATATAATATTATTAAAATTCATTACACGCTTTTGTGTTCTCAATATTTCTCTTACTAATATATTCACACCAATTCACATCTTTTTTCCCCTGTATTTTGTACTGTATAATATCTTGTATTGTATAAGATGTACACATGTAAAAAAATAGATATGCGTGAACATGTCACATGAAAATTCTTATTAAATTTAAACTAAGCAATTTGTATATACTATATATTAGGACAAAGATGGAAGCTCCAGAGAATAAAGGATTACACATTATTAAATTACACGGAAAAAGTTACATAAGGAAAATATTTCATACGGAATAGATTACACATTACAAATCGCTCTTTAAGGGCGGATTGCTTAAGTTTAAGAAAAGAATATATTACACAAGGAAAAATTTAAAATAAATTATACACATTCATATTTCATAACATCAGTTTCTAATTTTTTCATAACATTACTGACCTAACATTGCGTTTTTGAGATTTATCATAAAAACTGAAAAATCTTTTTTTTGTGTGTTGTTTTTCTTTGTATGTATGTTCTTTTATGAAACTGCTTGCATAATTTTTGCTGTTAAATTTAATTATGTGGGAGTATCTTAAATAATTATGTCATAAATTCTCAAAAAACTTAATAAAATAAATATTTAGGATTTCATTTTGAATTTCAAATGTGTATTTTGTTTATATTAAGAAATCTTGCAGGTATTAAATGTTTATATTATCAAGATTTTTATATTTCAAAATGATGTGATATGAAAAGTTCACTTAATTTTTTTATTTTCGAGTATAAATATATTTTTGTGGTCTGTGGTTGAAAACTTTAATTAAATATTACCGTGGACTGCAGCTGCAAGACGTCGAATTTTACTAAGTACTATAACACCGAGGATTTGAGATTATATGAAATAAGCTGCATTACTAAAAATGCTGATTGCTGACATATAATATAGACATAGATAATATGCGTCATATCTAATCTGTTATAAAATATAAAAAGTCATTTATCAAAAACATACAAAAAGCCACTGTGTAAAATATAATAACGAATGGATTGGAATGACTTAAATTGTGTATGATTTAGTAATTAAAATGATAAATTACTTACGAATTTTTTGTGATATATAAAATACCTTGAAATTTAAATACATATTTCTATTCGTATAAAAGCAATAAATTGCTTTTTGCAGGTGCAATTGCAAGCCACCCGATCAACTGGATAATAATAATTGAATTGAGTCAACGAATCGATTTATTGACGTTAATTGTGTCATTAGCCGAATACCCTTATAAATTAATCTTAATCTTAATATTGACAGAGGTTAAAAAGCTACACTCAGGAAAATAATAAATAAAAATAACATTATTTTATTTAACAAAAAATTTAAAAAAAAATTGAATGCAGTTACCGAGGATTACTAATTTATATTGTACTGAATTCTAAATTTTATTATCTATACTTTCCAAAATCATGTTTCCTATAAAATTATAGATCATGTTTCTTATCAAATCACGAATTCAGTACATTACAAATTAGTATTCCTCGATGACTGCATTAATATTTATTTTGATAGTGCTTCATTTGCTTTTATACCTCACATTTAATGTATTTATAATAATTTATTATTATAAAATATAAAAAAAAAAACATTTATAAACTCTGTCATTTTTTGTAGGTACATACGCGCGTTTGTATAATAAACCTATTAAATATCAGACAAAAAATGACTTATGTTTTTTGTTAAAAACGTGATAAATTTATATTAACACGCTATGGACAATTCGCCGATATTTATTTTGGAAATTCAGTTAAGGATGTTCAATGTTTGTGACATTATCGAAGAAAATTTATTTCTTACTCAATTAAATTCTATTTGTAAATTGTATAACAGGTTTTCATAGTAAATTTTAAGGAAGCACTATAAATATGACAAAAAATCACGACAAAATTGCGCGTATTAAATAATCTGCTCTGAGGGTCATTTTACTTAACTTTGCCGCGGAGTATGATACTTAAACCACACAAAACTTGTTCATTTAAGTTTTTTTGATTCCCGATTTATAAATTTATGGCGTCGCATACCATAAATACATAACCACTAATCTACACATACACAAACGTGGCTGCCGCGTAAACAAAACTGAGGTACAGCAGTGTACACGAGGCAGTGACACAGGGCGATACCCGGAGCACCGTCAGCATACACACACAGCTAGACTTCAAGAGAGTTCTTTGTTCGCAAAACATATAAAACCAGCCAACACCCTTTACGGGCATGTCAGTCTCTTAACGACCCCCGGCGTAAGCCGGAGGCCCTGGTTTGTCGAGTATTTTTCATTGTCTTTATTATCGTAATTACGTATAACTTGTAATTGTTTTATCGAGCGAATAAAATCATCAAACATTTCATGACTTTGAAGAATTCACGTTACATAACGGGTGGTGACGCTAAAGCAGCTTTCATCGATCACCACAAATTGGTGACTACCGACGCTCACCTTTCACCTCCAAAAAGTCATTTGATTTTTTAAATGATTAAGTTGATACAAACCATATAAATTTCTTTTGTTAAATAATAATGACACATACATTTTATTAAGCCACGTTATATCTAAAATTATTCACCATGAATGCAATTATTCTATTTACAGAGCATTACGCAGTCAGTGCGAATTTTGACTGACAGTTGATTTAAACTATTTATAGCTTTTCATCGTGAGTAGAAACAAAATAATATTCAGATTACATTAAAATTACATTCGACTTCAAGGATTTTCATTCAATAATCATAAATTTTCCTGACAAAAGGAAATGTGTGTCCTTGTTCTAGCCATCTGTTTGCATTTGAAATATAATCATACCGCAAGTACACCAAAGTAATAAACTTATTAGCAAATTATGTACACAACGGTATCACCTTTATTTTAAATGTTTATGCAATTAATGAGTTATCACTTTTTTCAAATCCTGAATATATTATTTCTTTTTATTTACATAATTACGATAATAAAGACGATGAGAAAGACTCGACGGTCCAGGGCCTCCGCCTTACTCCGAGAGTCGTTAAGTAACTGATATATATATGTTTACAATTAGCCACAGAATTTCCAAATCAGGTGATTGTGTGCAAAATCTTAACAACTACATATATATCAGTTTGGCACAGATCGTAATAATCAGAATGGCGGAGGGAAACACCGATCGTGCGGCGGCCGCTATCCTTTGACATTGCAGCATGTACCTTGATTAATGTAGAGACTTGCTCACTTGTAGCGTACATTTGGCGCGTTATCCAATAATTCTTACACCAGGGATCGAAAACTAAATGGATCATTCAAAAAATATATATTTAAAAACTTGTGATCTTTCCTTTCGTCACTGTGGAGGCCAGCTGAACATAAGCTGAGCTGAGTCCCTTAATTTCAATCTTTTAAAGGCATCATTTCTATTAGTGAGCCGGATTTATCTCTAAAATGTATTTAGAAAATTTATATGAAAAGCCCTTAATTAAACATATTGATGATTCGATGCCAGAAAAAGCGGTTTTATTAACAAATTATTTGCAATTTTCGAAGCGGATGCGTTGTATATCTTCAACGGGTAATTTAATTAATATGTAGTAAGTGATTTCTGGAAGACAAGGATATGCAAGTTGCCTATCACTGTGTTTTTTCCTATCATTTCTCTGTGCGCTAAAAACTTTAAGGCCAAAAATTTTGAAAATTTGTAAATTTTGGAGAATATCTATGAAAGAGCGTAAAGGCGATAAATATTTAAAACATACAGATCTATAAAACCTAAAACTTCATAAAATTAAAAATGGCCAAAAATTACGAATATTTTTTTCATTATTGTCATATTTTTATTCTCTAACAGAAGTTGAAAGTTACAGAATTCTAGAAAATTAACAGTTTTTAATATTTCTTTTTGAGTGTGTGATTTTTTTTTATTATTTGCATTTCAAATAAATATTTCTAAATAAATTTTTATATGTACGTATGTTCTAAGAACACAATTACTGGATTTTGTTCCCAGATGGATGATTTATTAATTAAGGCAAATTATAGAAGTCTCACAGAGACGAAACTATAAATATGTTTGGAAGTCATTTTATACAATGGGCCAGGACTTGCAACCTGTATGAGCTGGTCACTAAGCTGGTACACTTAAGTGATCACTCTACAAAATACTATTTTCATCAATTCCATCGTAAGAATATCCACCTATTTTCAACTTTTGAATTTGAGAATCTTTCGGTTATTTGAATGTACTGTGTATGCTAGAGACATCTGTAGTCTTTTTTCATGAACTAGAATACATAGATTTTCGCAGCTGACAAAGATATCTCTGATAGCTCACACCAGCTCTGATACCTCTGATGAGCAGGTTGTAAATCCTGGGCCAATTATGATAGCTTATACAGTTTTATAACCCAGGTTATAAGCCCTGGGCCATCGTGTAAAAATACTTCCGCACACATTTCTCATATTCATAGCTTCGTCTTTGTAAGACATCTATAATTTATCTTAATTAATTAAAATATAATTCATCTCAATTAATTGCGCAGTTTGTGATTCAGGTTATTTGAAGATTATAAAAAGAATTTGAATTAAAAAAATATATATGCATTTAATTACTAGCGTGGTGATCATTTGAATAATCCCATCATATTTCAGGATGTGTTGAAGGAAATAAAATTTTCTTTTTTTTTATATAGATATTTTTTCAAACAACTTCTGAAAAACCTGAATATACAGACTCCTGATCCGGACACCGTATCGGTCTTTTACATGCTGGGTGAGCGTCACCGGTGCCCACTTCGCTCTTGCTTAAGAATTCGTGACGATCTTAGCCGAAGGAAAATCTGAACACTTTACCTCGCAAAAGCTCAAATGGACTGAGCCTCGAAAGCGCAGAGAAAAGTGAACAGCACAAGGTGATAGTAAAAAGTACCCTATTGTATAAAAGAAAAAAGACTAAGAAAAGGTTTTGTGTACTCCATCGTTACTCCCTTGCATGATTTGTCGCAGGGCTTGTCAGCTGTTGTAGACCTGCGACTTGCGTTGTGCTTTTTGGAGCAATGCACTGTTTGCAAAGTGCGCAGAGGACTTTTGATACATTCTGATATGGTAATACCTGATTGCACACCATTAGTGTGTGCACGGAGACAAGTTCCGCATTGTGAATGCTTGAACTCATAAATTTGATGTTGTGTAAATGGCTGGATGTATTTTGGAGAGCTTTTTTTGGGATTTTAGGACAGTTCGCAAATAAAGAAATGCGACTGTCTGATGAAATTGGTGATCCAATTTAATGTGACACAATAATTTAAACAAACTGACTACTCGTAAATGCTGAAAAAAATCCTAATGAGTTGCGAAATCATGGCGATATTTGGGTTTTCGTTGTTTTTTATTGTCAGTTAGGAAATTGAATCATAAAATTCAATTGGTTTATGACTTATTATTGTAAAATTTCAAGGTAAGTAAAACTATATTTTCAAATAATCAAATTGGTAGCATCCATGACCTCAATATTCGGAATTTTTTGTTTTTGTTTTGTTTTGTTTTATGCTTATTGTTTTACGCGACGATTAGAAAGGAGAGGATATTAGGTAAAGTATGTCATTTCCTATTTTTTAAAATCAATGTATATTATAATAGCTGTCCAATATAATATAGTTTTTCATATTAAACCAATACCTATTTGTATTATGTAAGTTCATCATTATCGTTGCAATTTCATTTCGTAACTGCTTTGAAAATTGAAATTTCCGCGTCAGCAAACAGAAGTAAATATCATTGGTATTCTAATACACCTGTAAGTTTTTGTTGTCTATCTTTACTATAACATATGTACATTGATTTGTTTTTATTATTAAATGTGTTTTGAATTTTGTCTTTTATTATACATAATGTGAATTGAAAATATGTCGTCGATATACGTGTAATACGAAAATTGAACAATAAAGCGATTGATTGATTGAATGAGCAATTTTTATTGACATTATCATTAAGTAATGGTTCTAGAATATTCTGTGTATAATTTTCTGGGATATTCTGCCGTGTATATGTGACCTCTCTGGCCTAATGTATAGGATATAGGATATAGGCCAGAGAGGTCACATATACACGGCAGAATATCCCAGAAAATTATACACAGAAGATTCTGAACGGCCGTGAAAACCTAAGGACATTTTTAATGGTTCTAGAGTTTGCTATTAATTGGTAACATCTACACAATCTCTGGTAAAAAATATCTTTATGGATATTACATTACTATGAATGGACTCAAACTATTTTAAAAACCAACAACCTGAACTTGGAAAAAGTCGGCTCCGCATTATAATATTAGGGTATATGTCTGTATTATGTCCCAGTCTTGTTATATGTCTTATTATGACTCAGTAATGTTGATTTCCTTCCTTTTGGCTATGAACGGCTGTGTATTTTTTGATTTAGATGTATCTCTAAATCATTTATAATACAATTTGTACATAGTAGGTACTTATCCGATAACATTTCGTTATGTTATAAAAATTACAGATCCATTATGTGGGTTTATTTATTTTATATTGTTTAGTATTTGCTTGTCCTTCCCATAATAACACTTTCAAATCGGGAAAGTTATAATTAAAACTATTTAGATTTAATAGTCATATTTACCTAAGGCAATATGTTTATCATATAGATACCATTTAAATAAATTGAGCAACAATTAAAGTGATAAAAATAAATTTTAAAAAGAATAATAAAAAATATATTAGGCCACTATTAGACAAACTTAACATCACATTAATGACATTAAAAAAAAATTAGTCCATTTAACGCTCAAGGTTTGGGGTCTCGAAATTACGTTGGGGTTTCGTCATTCTCTATCTTGTGTTGCTTCAATACTTTTTACATTCATTCATTCATATTCAAGACCAATCTATATTATATTTTCATACAGAATTTGTTGCTGGTTTGAAGCCATCGGTCGTCTTTCAAGATTTTACAGAAACCAATAAAGTTAAAAATCTTTCTAATTGAGATCTTACTAAGTAGAAGTTGGGTTATCTTCGTACTTGTCACTTGGTCCATTAATGTTACTCCTGTTATATTCCAAGAAAACTCATTTCGGTAGCCTGCATTCTTGGTCGCGCTTTTTCCGTAAGATTCCATATTTGGTGACCATATACTAAAGTGAACCTGTAGAGGCTACCTTACCTTTATATAGTGCGGATATACTGACTGTCAAAACCAAACTGAGTGTTTTAAAAGATTTACAACTTTACTTCTTTGAATAAGTTGGTATAACTACACTATTGTTGTTTTTTTTTTTTTTTTTTTTAATTTATTTGGTAAATGTACAAACTTAAAGAGTGTTTTCAATATGATATAATTAATACACATTTATATTACACGCTTACTAACTTTTAAATGAGAATTTATTCTAGTTTTATTTTGCTATTACTTTGTGGTTATTCACTATGAGTATAATAAAATGAATCAACTTAGTTTATCACCACTTAATTTTTGGTAAAACCAACCAGTTTCGGAAACAATTTTCATTCGTCAGGGTGTAGTTAATACTGAATAAACTTTACAAATTATGAACAATTATATCTCGGTGTCAAGTGTCTAAATAGGGGTAGAGCCGGCGAGACGTGGGTGATCCATTTGCATCAAACACGTGCGTGACTAAGAGAGCTTCCATGGTATCTCATATAACACTGGCGACCGGATACAGGACCGGTCAATCTGCCGGATGGGGTCGTCACCAAGCGGCCTCACGGTCCGCTCTCGCTCCAATAAAATATTAACACACGGCGAACAATGAAGTCGTTCACACTATAGTCCGCTCCGGTCCGATCACGCTCCAGCACAGAATAGTATCCTTATCCCGGCTCGTACCCATAGCGTGAATGGCCAAACGTCAGGTCGTCTTCGATCTTTCGTGTTCCAATCCTGAGTGAATATTACCAATTAAATTTTAAATTAGTTAGTGCGATAACGGGTACACAGAAAACATTGAATTATGAAAAAGGTAATAAATTTTTACTTTTTTTATCGTATGGTTAAATAAATCAGTGACTTAATAAATTTAGCAGGAAAGCCTTTTATAATTACGCCAGAAATATTTATAATTTTCAGATGTAATGCTCACTAAACTGGTAAAAAACAAACCATATATTTTGTCTATATTGCTTATACAATTTGCAGTCACCTAACTGTTGAGACAATAGTTATAAAAAAGTGTGAGATGAAATAAGAAAAACGATATGTCAATATATACAATATATACTAACAAAATAAATGAAATTGATTAATGTAATTTTGATTAATAATTTAATAACATATGTTCAACTTGAAACGCAGATCAGAGAAAACTGACAAAAAAAGTGAAGCGTGATCTAAACTTACCCACTAGTTTCGTCTTTAGATTTTACTCGAGCGAGAGCGAACCGGGAGTAGTGGTGGTGGTGGTGGGTGGTCCATAGTGTGGATCGACCCTGATCCTGCTCAAGCCGGTAACATCTCAGTTTTCTCACATTATCATCTCAAATGAGCCGCCAACTGATCTAATCTGTCACGCGCGTGCGAGAGTTCCTGAACCCACAGCCTCTCCGTGGTACATACTGGGTCAACATTTCACCGGTGTTATTATGTTTTGACATCTAATTTCTTTTCTGTGTACCGAAGAAAGGAATTCCTCACCGTGTGTGAATCGTTCCGAATTGATTGCGCTGTCTGGCAGAGCTCCCGCTCGCAGTTCCCACGCCGAGGCACAATCGGCGCAGGGCACAGAATGAGAATGCACCGACATTGTGCATTCTACGTACATAAATATGACTTGTTATTCGGAGTTGAACTGGAGACCAAAATATTTGTGTTTCCATTAAAAACACCAATGCACCAAGGAAATATGAATGACATATTGAAACAATATTTTAATGAAAGTATGTTCTAAGAACATAGTTACTGGATTTGTCCGCAGAGGGATGATTAATTTATTAAGAATAAATTGTGTAAGTCTCACAGAGACGAAGCTAATTTATATATGAGAAAAGTGGATTGAAATCTCTTATACGAGGGCTCAGGGCTTACAAACTGTGTGAACTGGCTTCAGTGATCACTCTACACATGCAACGCTCACCAATTCCATCGCAAGAACATCCACATAGTATTAATTTTTTTGAAAGTTTTATATACCTATATGTTCGAATCAAGAATCATTAATATATTACTATGGTCTCTGCTAGAGACATCTGTTGATTTTTTTCTCATTAACAAGTTAGTTAGTATACATAGTTTTCATAACTGGTAATGATACCTCTATATTTTATTTTAGACTTCAATCCACTACTATCATATATAAATTAGCTTCGTCTCTGTGAGACTTCTAAAATTTACCCTTAAGTAATATTTTATTTGAAAATATATCTCTCTATTTAAACTTTGTGCTATACACATAATTTATTTATTTATTTATTTATTTGTTTACGCCCATTAGGCTTTTACATAAAGAGTATAAAATAAATTTCAAAAAGCACATACATTAAAAGTTTCAGGAATAGCACCAAATCATGAGTATAAAAATTAAAAATGTAGAGTAAGTAACGAGCAGCAATGCGTATAGGCTTTTACATAAAAAAATATATCATAAAATTAAAAAGAACATACATTAAACAATATAAATTACAAGTAGCAAATTATTAAAAGTACCAGGAATAGCACCAAAACATGAGTACAGAAATTAAAAATATAAAGTACAAAGCGGCAATGTGTACGAAAAATATATATTACCCACCATTACATATTAACAGCTGAAGTCAGTAACGAAGCAGTATTGCCTCTTTAAGTGTAAACTTTACTTTCTCCAGACTGTCGACGAAAATGTCAATCATGCAACCATATTCATTACAAGTTCCCAATATTCTGTGTATCACAGAATTTGATTGATAATTGGTATTGCAATTGTTGCGATGGAATGTGACAATTTGTCGCGTTCTATGTGTGGAAGGGATATTATAATCGATACATGCCACAAGGTCAGGGCTGTCCAACATATTGTTTACAATTTTGTAAAGAAGAACTATATCATAAATTTTTCTTCTATCATATAATGTGAGTAAATTTAGTCTCTTCAATATGTAATTGTATTCTATGTTTTGTATTGGTATGCTTAACTTGTAGTTAATGTATTTGAGAAATTTGCGTTGGACACGCTCAATACTGTCTATATGCCCATTATAATATGGAGACCAAACTGATGAGCAATATTCTAATTGGCTCCGGACAAGAGACATGTATAACATTTTAATACTTTCAATTGATTGAAATGGGCGTGATGTCCTTAAAATAAATCCCAGCAATTTTAGAGACTTACAAGTTATCGCATTAATATGATTAGTAAAAGTAAGTTTCGAGTCGAATAATACCCCTAAGTCTCGAATACAGTCAACATTTTCTAGTTTGGTGTTACATAGAGAGTATTCAAAATTTATTTTTGATTTTAATCTAGTAAATGATATAATTTTGCATTTATTTAAATTTAATAATTAAAATTAAAAAAAATAATATATAATTACTTTACGTAAGTTTTCTTTACGTAGTAAAATTTATTATGACTATAGTTTCGAGAGGATTAGTCCCTCTCATCACCAGATTTAAATTATATATATCTATTCTTGATGATGAAAAAGACTGCTCCTCTCAAAACTGATAGTGACCTCTCAATAGTGATAAATATATTAAATATTGTGTAGTAAGAAGTTTAAATAAAATAATTATATTTTAAATTAAAATGTTACGCCAAGAAGTGGCTGCCAAATTAATCGAAGTTAGTTCTACTATTTTAATTTATTCTAAATATATACTGAAAAAAATCGTCGTTATACATTTTAAATTTAATTTTAAATTAATTTAGTTTTAAATCAAATGAGTTTATTTATTAAAACTGGCCAGTATAGATATTACAAAAAGCCACTTCCATTTCCTTCATGCGGATATAAAAAAAAAATATATTACGCAGTGTTAATATGTAGGTATACGTGATTTATCATATATGTGATTTTAATATTCACATATATTATTAATTAGTGGCCTCTGTAGTCCAGTAGGCATGACACTGGCTTGTTATTCCAGGGTTTCCAGGTTCGAATCCTGACGAGATTATGTTACATCTATGCAATTTTCTCAAGCCTATATTGAGGCTCATGGCCTGTTTTAGCGTCAAAAATAAATATTTAAATATCATAAAATAATATATTTTTCTCCCCAAAAATAGGATTTTGTGGTCTGCTTTAACATGTTGGCACACACTATTAACATCATCAATTGCTGGATGAAGGTATCCCAATATGTCTCCTAATTTTTTTGTTTTACTTCCAACTACGTATTTCCGCAGAATATGATGTGTCAGTTCAGTAGGGCGGTCTGTCGGCCTCGTGGTTCCCCTAGGATGGAGTCATAAGTTAGGACAAAACTCAAAATTTTAATTATTTTCTGGTAGTCCCTATTCCTGAACAAATAGAAGAAGACGAAACAAGTAATTCGAAGAGAGGAAAATGGACAAATGAAAAAATAAAAGACACGAAATCGATAGGAGAAAACTAGCAACACGGATAGCTTCAGTCGATCGCAATTTGACAACAAATTGGAGAAGAATGATAAGAATATTCGACCCCAGATGAAATTTAAAGACTTAATACATTTAAAAAAAAAAATTATTAGCCGATGTACAATGGCATGATATTCGAATATTTTTATTGTAGATTTTTATGCCTTTTAGTTCCTGAGTGTACATTAGCTTGGTTAATTATCAATAACTTTCGAAGTTGTCAATTTGACTACAATTCACATATATGTACTTGTACATTTAACGACAGATTCATTTTCACTTATTGATTTTCTGGAAAATATTCGAAATTTTAATTTAAAAACAGCTATTTACAACATTTTTGAAGCATGTATCAAAAACATATCATTCTTTTTTTTAAATATTCATTCTGAAAACTGAAATCAGTTTCAAATGCGATTATCATAATTTCATAAATTGAAAACTTGCATTTTGGTTTCTATACCCCTCATACACTACTTTACTGTTTTCTGAATTATAATTATACGTTATAGTGAAATACATACTACACATTTTTCACACTTATTAATCTTTTAATAGTTTTAACATTTATTATTCATACATTTTATTCATTCTTAAATATAATTTAACTTATTTTTCACAGTTACCATTAATATTTTCTGTTGAATATTTTAATATGGTTAAGTACCTACATATATTTACTTTAACATTTTTCATGTTTAATTATTTTCGTAATTACATTAAATTGTATACAGATCATCTGCGTTACGTCATAATTGAACCAATTATGCATTATTCTGATGGTCACCTTGTAAAATTGACAAGTTATTTAAATAAATAAAAATAATATTATCCTTCATGATCCTTGTGATTGTGGGCTGAAGGCCTTCTGAATCTTCAGTCTCTGAGGTATCATGAAAAGATAAGAGTAAAGAAGAAAAAGTGGAGTGCGATGACCTGGTGATTGCAGTCTCTTGCAAGTGCTTTTCTGATCAAACGTTTTTCTTTTGTGTATTTTCAGGGCTTTGCTTAAAACTATGTAGTTTTATGCGCCATGTACCAAAGTTTTACAGCTTATGTTGTAAGGATCTTATTAGGAATATTTTTGCGAGAAATTCAGGCAGAATTTTATGGAAAAGTTTTAGAATTAAAATTCATACTCATTGAAATTCAATTCAAATTAAAATTCAACAATATATTGACATCAAAAACTAGCGGTTTAGTCTTTAACTGTCAAATTGTTATTGATGAGTTATCAAGCCTATCTGTCAAACTGTCACAGCAAACCTAAATTTATTCGTCATACATTTAAATTATTTTTAAGAATAATAATATCTGTTATTTGAATAACATACATAATATGATCAACATTACTCGAAATAAATTCTAATAAAAAAATCTCATGACGTATGATTTTTTAAACAAATTTTCAAAACATCTTTTAAATTTAGGTAGATTTAGCCTGTTGCAGCCTGTATTAAGAATACACTCATACTGTTGGGAAAATAACGTTTCTTACATTTCCAACACTGGATGTTGATAAGATTTTGAGAAAATATGTAAATCGCGTCCTTTCCTATGGTAATCTACAGCTCCCCTTCCAAGTGTACTGTACCTCCGACTCCACATCTGTACACACACCACGGGAATTATTCACAAACTCGTCGAACTTTATATTTATAAAATTATTTAATACATAATCTACTTAACAATATTCGTCACGCTACAAAAATGCTGTGCCACGCTAAATGGGACAGTTTTCACGGACATAACTTGCGGCCAAAATATGCATTAAAGTATCTATAAAACGATACTCTTGCACATTTACCGAAAATTTGTCATTAAGCAATTATTAAAAATAAAAATTACCGACATACATAAAAAAATGCAGAAGTGCGTCATTATTATGGGATATACCTATTTTTTAATCATTTGTGTTATTAAAGTTCATTTGACGAGGAATATTACTTTTAATAATCATTAAATTAGAAAGTTTTAAATAATTAAATGATTTGTTCGTTCTTATATTATAAAACTTAATTATTCAAAATTGATTGATATGCGCGTTAAAAAAAATATACATTAAAAGTATTAGATAAATCTAATCAAATGTTATATAATATAGAGACAATATTATAATATAAAACGTTCAACGAATAATTAGGAATATTTCATAATGAAAAGCTGAGATAGTTTGTACATATATTTTTTTACATGTTACTGAAATATAAATTTACACACTTACGTGTGTAAATCAGTCGAAATTAAGTAATGAGACAAGTGGAAATGTAAAAAGGATAGCATTTGAAATGTACCTGTCCAGCTTGCCACTCTGTTCATAATGCAGCGCAGTGAAAGATGTGGACGTCCTCGCGGAGAGTCTTAAGGTATAAGATTCAATTAACCAGCGCACCCTCTACAAAGAACAAAGAGAAATAAATCAGAAAATTTACAAGAAATTTGTTTGTAAACCATTGTGAAAGCATAATGCCACATTTAAATGCTGATAAAAACACTAATAAAGAGGGTTAACGAAAGCGTTAGGGCGATTGTCTGGCGATGCGAGCGAAATTCAAAACTTTTTCTCAAAGCTTCACCTGCATTTCGTATCACATTTTTGTATGGAAAGGAATCAAATTAAAATTTATTCGTAAGTTTCCATATATTTTGAATAACGTGCTTAAAACACAATACGCTGTTCCTTGATTGAATATCTGAAATCAGGAATATTGACAAAGATTTATAAAAATTTAAAGTTTTTTTTAGTTTTCCATTAAAAATGATTTTATCCGTTCTTTTTTTATTTTCATTTTATTAACTCTTACTCGTTACTGTACTCGGTACTCTTACATCGGTTTTAATCAGTACTTTTACATCAAATCATTTATTTATATAAAAAAAAGAAAAAACGATATTATAAAGAGGTTGCAGACGTTACACAACGACAGACAACGAAATTATTATAATTGGGATAGTATTGGGGTGGAAGGTGCAGTTTTGGTATGAACTGACCATCTCTAATAGTCTCATGATCATTACATTTTTTATGATTTTTTGTTTTATTACAGTTTTTCGGTTTCAATTATAAATTTATTCTGATCTGTCATTTTACTGATTGTTAGAGGAAGATATTTAAAGAAATTAATACCGAGATAACTTAAATAATTATGGGTTGTGGTAAATTTAACTTTTGGTACGCTAAGTATATCTCTAAATATCGTTCACAAAAAAATCGCTTCTTGTATTTAATTTATTGATGTTATATAATTTATAAAAGTTGTCTTTAATTTAAAAATTATTAAATTAATCAAGCAGAAAATTAATAATTTTTTTGAAAACGGTCTATTTTAACATATAAATTTTAAGAAAACTAACTAAACAATTAAAAATGTTTTTTTAATATCTAATTAAAGAAAATCGTTTACATAGTCATATTAGGGAGAAAAAATATTTCCTGAGTCCATACAGTTATTTGAAAACCATAAAATCGGGCAATTTCCTTCATCTCTTAAACATACATCTCATTAAATAATACTCTTAAAATGAGCATTATTTAATGAATAAATGGTTTAGTTTGTATCGTAATAAAACGTATACGTATTTTAAAGAGTATGGAATCTAATGAGTACATTTTAATTTGATACATTCCATAAAAAAATGTTATACAAAATACAAGAGAAGCTATTAAAAAAAAGTGAATTTTGCTCGCACTGCCAGACGATCGCCTTAAGAATAAAAGTAAGTTTAGTTTTAATTTAAAAAAATATTAAAAGTACTCGGAAAAGTGAGCGGCATTCATCTAACACTATTGGTTGCAAATCTGAATGAGCTGTTTCGTCCGAGTCCAATCGCTGGTGTGCCGGTGGTGGTGTCTCGTCCAGCGCTGCCCAGAGGCGTCACAAATACCTAATGAATTGTTTAGAACAAAATTGTTGCAAAAACATTGTGACGGTCTGGAAATCACGGAATATCCGCAGATCTGACTCTTTTTCATCTCTCCGTTGTGACACTTTCAGTCGTCATAAGAATTCACTTTTAAAACCGTTGTCGTCTGGTGCATCCGATTTTCTTATTTTAAAATAACCGAAAAGAAGCAAAAGCACACAGCTTGAATAATGAAACCACTAGTCACTGTTGATTTTGTTTATTTCCGTCAACCGAAAGTAATTGATTTATTCAATTGGTCAGTGAAAAACATCATACTAACTGGATGCCTTTAAAATAGCATCTTGTTAACTAGCGTGGCATCGCGCTGTTTATCACTATGGTTGGTTGTACATGGATTTTCTAATAAAACTTGTACTTATGTTTATTTAATATAACCTAAATATAATAATTTTACTGTCTGTCTGTCGGTCTGTAAAAACTTGCTGGAATTACGAGTATTACGAGAATTACAACAACGCAAGCGCTCGAGTGTGACACGCAATCAACTCAGGCAGCACGCAAGGGTAGCCCCAACAAATTACACGTCTTGACATTTTTATATTATTATTTTATTATATTAAGTTTTAGGTTTAAGCGAATACGGTCAATAAAAAAAACAAATGATTTGCTTTTCATGAATTTTCAGTTTCAAAAAGCTGCAATCGTATGGCTAGTTAAATATATAAACTTTTTTACAGATTATTTGTATATACTCCACTCAAAAGCATGATATATTTTGAAGAATGGTCTAATCTTGATAATCTATTTTTGTTTTAGAAGATGATTTATTTATTAAATATTAAATACTTTTCATGTATTTTCACCACACTCCACGCACCAGGATCCTTCTTCTGCTCCCCCCTCTCCTCCGTACCCCACCAAAACATACTGCCACCTACATACAACATGTCATACGCCGTTAAAATATCATTTTATTAAGTTCTCTTGCAATTTTTCTTCTCGTTAGGAGTCACGCGCATGTAGACAGACAACTGAAATTTAAAAATATATATATTAATATACTATTTCGTAAATAACAATTGTATAAAATGTTTGAATTTATAAGGCACTGCGGTCAATTGGAAATTGGAACTAGAGCATGCAAAATTACCGAGATGTGACACTACCGGAAAATTTGTAAAAAATGAAGATAATATCGCTTATCCGGTAATTTATCAGTAATTTAATTAAATAGTATAAATGATATAAATGATAACTTTCTGAATTTTTTGAACTTTTTGAATTTATGGTTTAAAGGTATAAAACGACAAATAAATAAAATATACATTTTAACTTGACAATTTCAAACAAACTTATTTATTTAAGCATACACAGTGAGTAGGTAGAGAGTTTTATTCTTTTACATACAATTCAATTGAATTGTATTTTATATTTATGTAAAAAGTATATCAAACAATTGAAAGCTCGGGAATGTCGGGAGTTTAAATGAATTTTCAATATTCAATATAAGATACTTTGATGTTGGTCCAATGTTTTACAGAAAAATAAGTCAGAAATATTTAAAAAAAAAACTTAAATATTGATACAAGTACATTGTTGCTCAAACATTTTCAACTCTCTAGACTCTTCGACTCTGTGTGTGCAGTGAAAATCTCAATTTAAAATAAAGCTCTGAAAATATATGTTGTATACACTATGTAGATTATAAATTGATCACGTAAGAGCACATGTATATATTTACACAATATGCATTATTTTAAGATAAATTAATAAATATTTACCGGCAATGGATGCCCTAATGAAAATCGTTTTTTAATTGAATGACGAATTTTCGCTTGACATTGGCGTACCGTCACAGTTGTTACCTTGTTTCTCCTCTATTGGTACCTCGGCAATGAAGGATTTCAGCATACCTGGAAACAAAAGCCACGTAATGAAGTGTGGGCCAGGATCGAGCCGAAGCATTAAGCGAGCACGAACAGTTCCGCTAAACACTCCATCAACGATCTCGTTCGCATTAATCAGATACCTATTCGTCTTACATAAGATTAGTTGGTCAAAGTCTACAGAACCAATTGATTAATACTCACCATTAAGAGAGAATAAAAGAAATATGTAATTTGAAATGCCCAAAAGAAAAATCGTCAACATTGTCGTTGGATATAATATTATTAATTTAAAAAAAAACTAACTATGTGTAAACCACATCGTTTAGCTTGAACGTTGACCGATTTCGATACCCCTGTATGCATCTTCGTCATAGACTAAGAGCCAGCGACCGCCACACTTGCGTTATAATCAAACGTGAAATATTTTTTGTACATATACACTATAGGAGGTAAAAAGGTTTGTATATTATGACATTTGAGTTCGGGGATTTTGGCAGATAACAGATAATACAGGTATTAAAAAATGAGTAATTTTTTATACCTATATTATTATGCCTGGAATTTTTTCAAAATACTGCAAGCTCCCTTTTTATTTTCTTCAAGTTTTCTTACATTCGAAATTTCTTTTCAATTGAACAATTGAGTTGTGTGGTATTTGTTGATTTTACGTTAAGTCAATTAATTAGTCGTTAATTCAATTTAATCTGAATAATTTACCTTAACATTATCAATTGATTAATTGGAAACCGATGATTTATAGTCATTAGAAAATATTTTCTACACTGAAAATAAATAAAAAACTGACTTCACCGTCTTATCGATTGTATTTTGCTTACGTGACTATTGTCACGAACTGATTGATCGATATTTCATTGCCGGATAGTAAAAGTATCGAAGAGAGTTGTGGAAATACAAACTCTCATGCCCATTAAGTGCGACTGCAACATTCTTCAGCAAAGTAACATTTCTGCGATTCTTGAATAAAATATAGGCACGCTTGAATAGTCTAGGCCTAGGAGACATTCGACATTGAATATATTGTTAGCACAACGGCTTCCACATAGATTTAAATTATTAGTTTAATGGGACCGACTTTTTTCTATATGCATAAATCATTTTTTTAAATATATTTTTAAAAGTATAAATACGGCAGTGCTATGAAAAATAGGATAAACTCGCTGCTCTACAACGATGCTTGGATCCCGCACTACCATTGGATCACTAGGCAAGTGTCGGAACCAGTAGACAAGATCAACAAGTAGGTATATCGATTGAACACAGTCGGCTTGCCTATTTTGAAACAATTTGAATTCCCATAACAAAACAATGTGCTAGAAAGCACATTTTCGTTACCCACTCCCACCCACGCAGAGCCACCCCCATCAAACTTGCATATTTTTGATGTGACATCAAGGGCTATCCACCACCATAACCATCGGTGGGTGGTTGTGGCTGGTTGTGGAGAAAACTTGGCGGATAGGGAAACACGGGTTTCTTTATATAATATATATATATATATAATTTCATTGATTAGTAAAAACAAAAATAAATTTAATTATTAAAACAAAATTAATTTTAATAAAATAGTCTGGATCACAGATATGCAGGGTCAATTTTAATTTTATCTACCCAGTGCCCAGTTTCTCGTCAAAAATAAAATAAAACTAAAATACTAATACAGACATTTGACGAAAAATCGATGCTTCGTTTGTACACCATAGTGTAGCAGATTGATATACATGGATGATTCACGTCTCGATGACACTTCTGTAGTCTGTACGTAGATTAAAATAAAATAATAATAAATACAAAGAATTAATTACATGGATTTTAAATCAACATAGGAAAATCTAGGTAAGGACAGCATATTTAAAAAAAAAATTCGATGTGCGTGGAATCGAATAAGCGATATTACGGCAACATAATGCTACCCGGATTTGATAGTTTTGTTATAACACGGCAGCATTATGAGTTAAAAAGAATGACACATAATTTCAGCTCCAAGTATACTGAATATTTTCATCGTATATTTGTCGATTGCATTAAATTTCGTTCGTATTGTTTATTATTAGTTTTTTGGGCACTGGCAAAACAGTAGCATCTTCCAACTCCCTTGGGCCATCCAATACTCTTCCCACGGTGTAAACGTATTTTATGAGTGTTATCGTAGCCAAATTGTGAAATGTTGTTGAAATGGCCATCACGAATACGAATAATATCATTTCAAAATTAAATTTTATATCATCCATTCCAAATTTAACATAGTTATCCTTTAGGACCCAATGAAAAAAATATTTTTTACTTCCTGTCTACTTTATACCCTTCCCCGATTTAAATTTTACTAAATATTTCATTGTATGTCGATGATAGTATAATGCTCTGAAATAAATGTGTATTATATTATAATAAAGATCATCTATTTCTAATTTTGTGTAGCTATTTTGTTTTATGTAGTTGTTTATCACCACATCAATATTATTTAGGTATTTGTTTATTTTGCTTTGCTAAGTCTCTAAATAAATAGTATATACATAATATAAAACCTTAGCAAAATAAAGGTCACCTCTTTCCCTCAACCCCTAAGTTATAAATAATAACTAAATCTGAATCCCGGATGACGCCAAGCACGTATAATTTTTAATTGTCGGTTTTATCTTTAAGAGACAAGGTAATGTTTAATCAGCTCAATAATTCAAACGTCCGTTCAATGTTTTTCTAGGCTGCAGTTACATTACATTATTATCGTGTGAAGGCCGAAAGCCATGTTTGGAGGAATAAAGTGTAGTGGGTTTAATATGTGAAAAGGAATATTTATTATTCGTGTCAGATATTTGCCTAAACTGGCAAGATTTAAAACAGTCGTCAGTCAGTTCGTATGTCCACGTAATATAATTATTATAATAAGCCCGTAGCACGTAATGTGGGATAATTATATTAAATATTTATAAATTCATTTTTTATGAAAATAGATATCAATCTAATGTACTCGTAGCTATATGTCAACTGCGGAGGATAATACAATTTAAAAAGGTTTTAATTAATTGAAATATTTTGTAAAATTTTTGAAATGTTCGTTTGACTGAATATTTAGTAGAGTAATATTATTTATAATATTTATAACAAAAACAATGTTGTTATTCATCTTAATCATATTTGTAATGAACTTTGCTTATCAGTGGCGTATAGCAGATATAAACTAAGGTTATGCTGTTATCGACTATTTTGTTGGCGTGGTAGTTATGACTCTCGCCTAGTGATCCAGTTCCAAATTAAATGTAGAACCTGCTAGATTCGTGGGCATCCCTAAAACATGCTCTTTCCGTAGGCGAACCCAAACATTGGGCTGTGTGTGCTCGTCTACGTGCCTGGTATGCTCACGTACGTTCTGTGATTTATTTTTGAAATGGCGTGAACAGTTAGAAGATGCCATAATTTTTTTTGGTTGGTCTTAGCCGCTTTTGGATGGGGCCGCAGTATTCTATTTGGATGGTCACTATCCTAATACGTAAGTGCAGTCTATTTGTTTTTTTTTTTATTTGTTTATTTATTTATTTCTTTATTTATCTATCTATCTATCTATCTATCTATCCATCTATCCATCCATCCATCCATCCAACCATCCATCCATCCATCCATCCATCCATCCATCCATCCATCCATCCATCCATCCATCCAACCATCCATCCAACCAACCATCCATCCATCCTTCCATTCATCCATCCATCCATCCATCCATCCATCCATCCATCCATCCATCCATCCATCCATCCATCCATCCATCCATCCATCCATCCATCCATCCATCCGTCCGTCCGTCCATCCGTCCGTCCGTCTGTCCGTCCATCCGTCCGTTCATCCATCCAGTCGTTCATTCGTTATTATTCGTTTATCCATTTATCCATTTATCCAATTATCCATTTATCCATTTATCCAATTATCCATTTATCCATTTGTTCATTTATCTATTTTTCTATTAATTCATTTTTCTATTTATATATTAGGTCCTTACATATGAAATTGGCGTTTAGTATGGGAGGAACATAAAGCCGATTTTTTTTTATTATAATATTTTTATTTAATCAAAGTATGTACCATTGCTATCTATGCACTTTTGCCATCTCATAGGTAGTTCATCGATCCCTTTACTAAAAAAACCATTCGGACGGGAATCAATAAAATCTTTAAAGGCGGTTTGGACTGCCCCATCGGAGTTGAATTTTTTCCTTTGCAAGAAGTTATCCAAAATTCGAAAAAAATGGTAATCTGTTGAGGCAAGGTCCGGAGAGTACGGTGGATGTTTTAGACATTCCAATTGAAGCTCCTCTAATTTGGTAGCCGTCTGTTGTGCAGTGTGTGGTCTAGCGTTATCATGAAGCAGCAGTGGCCTAGAGCGATTAACCAGCCTCGGTTGTTTAGCAGCTAGCTTTTCCATCATGGTTGCAGTTGCTGACAATAGACATCTGCCGTAATC
>JADDOH010011503.1:0-32132 GCA_016648135.1 Agrypnia vestita | reverse complement strand
TAGGATAACCCGCGTATTGTAGTCTTGAGAAAGACTGTTATATTGTACCCAACGTTTCGGACAGATAGCACTGGCCATTTTCAAAGGGATTTTTGCGCCTTGTATTTCGAGTTCTGTTTTGAATTGATGGCAAGCACACCCGTTCACTTCACAATCACAAGTCGAGATCCAATAGTAATACAAATACAAGGCGCAAAAATTCCTTTGAAAATGGCCAGTGCTATCTGTCCGAAATGTTGGGTACAATATAACAGTCTTTCTCATGACTACAATACGCGGGTTATCCTAGAAAATAATCCTTCATCTTTTACCCGTGAAAATCTTAATATTAACAAATATATATATATATATTTATAGTACATAAATATATAAAGAAGAAAAAATGTTACATAATATGAGATAATTAATGCATATAGTAAAGTTAAGTAAATAGTAGTTAATTAATGGTTTTTTTAAAGGTCTCATATTTTTTTCGATTCTCATTTTAACAGGTAATCTACTTTCGTTCCTCTTCCGCCAGCTCCAGGCTTCGCTTCCGAGACTTTTATAATTTATCTTGATTAAATAGTCATCCCTCTGTAAATATACAAATAAAAATATTTTTAAAGAATTTTTTTTTTCAATTTTTTCAATTTTTATTTTCAATAAAAGGTTCCCCAATCCGCCCCCTGCACCTAGCGGCCCGCGCGGAAGCTCGGGAGGTCCGATATCAAGGCGGGTAGTAATTGCATAATCAATGTAGCGTTATTGCTATAACACTTATTTCGGTACTCAGTATTAATGAAGCTTCCCTTACAACGCCGCCATTAGGGAAACTTTCCGCTCATCTTTATTTTCCGTGCGTACCTACCTGGAGTTGTTCTCTTGTTCGTTTGTATATTTCGTGACTGTTTCGAACAGGATCCACGGCGATCAACTTGACCCCGTACAACCAACTGCGACACGGAGACTGCGAAATTTTATATATTTTATGTTTTTCTATGAATGCTTTTTTATGTTATATGAGTAAATTTAAGAAAATGAAAATAAAAATATTATGTTTTGGTAGCCCTGAAAAGGGGCCGGTTTTTGAATATTTGTGTGAATCTGGCCCAGCGTGTGTCGCGTTCAACGGAGCGTCAGCAGCAGCGCGGGGCGCAGCGAAAATGAGCGACGCGGTTGGCTGACACACGCGGGGTCTAATGTACTTAATTGAATAAATGCGCTGAAATCGGAGAGCAAAGGCAGTCTTTTCGTCGTATTGTGTCTTCGCTCTTCGATCCAGTCTACAAGTTTTAAAGTGTTTTTTAATTTCTCAAACCTTCTCTACATCCTGCTCCTGGCGTCAGAATCAGCCAGAAAGTGAAATTGGGGATCCACACCTGGTAAATATACAGTCTTTGTCCTGTGCAAGACAGTGACATTGATGTCAACGTAGAATACGTTTTCACACGAATACGTAATTACATGATATCAGTCTTTAAAACTTTGTAACAGATGAGGTCGTGTATGACAAATTGGTTATTGTAGTTGAACAAGGAGATGAATAAACTGAGATAAACATATAGCACACCACAGTTCAAAAACCGGCTAAAGACGCATTTATTTAGGCAATCCTATAAAAACCTTTAGAATCAGACCGTTACAACACCACGTAATGTTTCCCACTCCTAGTATGCACTCCGCGAAAATACCTGATTCTTTCTAGCACTCCCAACTATTATAGTTTTAAAAGATAATTCCATTTGTTGCATATCATCTAGTGAATAAGTATGTAATAGTAAATTAGTGTTTTGCGTGAAGCGCCCTTGAGGTGAGTACTCGCGAAAACGCCGCTATACAAATGATCCAAATATTATTATTATTATTAATGATGCTGAAGATGCTTCTCATGTACTATGGGAGATCATGTCCATCTGTAAGAGACGTGAATCTCGCTATGTGAATTGTTTGAATGCGTACTGTGTCTGCGACTATCAGGCAAGACAGATGGAGATACAGAAAGACCAGAAATACTCGCATTTTATTCAGTCGATTTATTGACGTAAACAGTTTTCAATAGTAAATGGAACGTTGCGTAGACTAGGGCGGTCGGCGAAAGAGTGGTGGCGGTTATCGGCTCGCGCGCGGCCGGTACCTCGGGGTCGTATGGGGCTTCTAATTGGTCGCTTGCCTGCCGTGAGCTCCTGATTGGTCGGTTTGGTCGATGCGAGCGGCTTTAAACTACAAGCCTTAAACTCCCATACCTTCATATCTCATGACCCAGATGCATGTTACTGTTTTCGACTTAAGTGACTATATCGGCCCATCTCTTTTGAGGTCTTCCGAAGCCTCTTTTATTTTCCAAGGTCTCCATTTCAAAACTCTAGGAGTCCATCTTGCAGCATCTTGCTTTGCAACATGCCCTGCCTATTGCCATTTTAGCTTTGCAACATGATCCATGATATCCACTACACTAGTTCTGCATCTAATTTCATCATTTCTGTTAGACTTACGCCAAGCATGGATCTCTCCATGGATCTTTGTGTGCATTTAAGCTTTTCTACACTTTTCTCTGTAAGGGCCATCATCTCCACGCATACGTCATCACTGGAAGTATGCACGATTCAAATGCTTTTCTGTTTAAGCTAATTGGGATCTCTTTGTTTTCGAAAATATGTTTGAGTTTGCCAAAAGAAGTCCGACTCATTCCTATTCGTCGTGGTAATTCTGCTGTTTGGTTATCTTTGTCCATTTTTATCGTGTGTCCTAGATATACATATTCATTTACTATTTCAATATAATTGTTATTTATACATTTGATGAAATTTTATAGACAAAAATAGATGGTGTAAGTTAGCCTTAAAAGATAAATACATGGTATTACTGGTTTTTTGTAAATAATTTAATTTTGCATAATTATTTCCTACACGATATTTTTGTATCTCTAACGGATTAGGCAACGTTTCCATGAGAGGGCTTTAGCGGCATAATATTTCCCGGCCTGATTCACTAATACCGCTATTGCTTAGCTCTTGTATATGCTAGGGCAATTTTTAATACGTTAAAATCTTTCTGGAGAAATGCAGATCATAACAGTAAAAACCACATACAAATCCGTTATGTGGTTCTCGAGATTATGGCGGTCATACAGACAGACATAGAGAGGGATAGACGCTCGCCGGAGACTTTATTTTATACTATATATTGATATTGTTTTGATCAAACTTGGTATATGGTATATTTTATTCGTTTTGAAGCTTTGTTTTTATCCATGCTATTATTGAATCTACGTTAAATCAACTCGATCGTTTAAGGGGGAATACCTACCTACGAAGCGCGAAAAAAGGCAATTTTGCGATTTTTTTTAAGGAAACCTATATAAAATATGGTATTAGTATAGTTTCTAAATGAAAGTACATACTTTTATAAATGCGTTAAATTTTTTTTATTAAAAAATATTCAACATTGGCGGAAAATATTTCGGTTCTGTCGACTACCGAAAAAAAAGTCCTTCGCAATGACCAGATCGTCAGAAAAAAAAAACAAAAAGAATATCAAAATTGATACTATAATTTAGTTTTTGACGTACAATTTTTTGAAAATGTCGATTTTTGACAAAATGTCGAGCGTTTGAATATAAAATAGCGTTTTTAGAGAGAATTTTGGGGTTATTATAGTGATAAAAAAACTAAATCACTTAAAAAAAATCCCACGACAAAGACTAGATACTTATGTTTTAAATAACCACTAGGAATTTCAAGTTAATCGGTCCAGTCGTAGCCGAGATATTTTGGTCACCGATTTTTAAATCATTGTTTCGAGTAAAACGTGTTTGAAAATTGAGTAATGAATAAATCGCGAAATTTTTCAACTTACATAAAATCATCGATTCCAGGTTCACAATTTAAGAGATCCACCTTTCTTTGAATTCCCATATCATCGAGCACTCTTCACAAACATAATAAAAATATGTCTAAAGTTTCTATTATGAAAGAGCCTGGTTGGTAGCTACCTGCGTGTAGCGCGGCACCGTGTTGAGCGGCGCGTAACCAACAAAGGGATGCCACTATTATCAGCTATAACTTTGTTATATTTTTTTATTTTTGCTTGAAATTTTAAGACAGACGTTTTTAAGACCTCAAGCTTTGAGAAAGTGCAAAAATTTATAAATCGATTTTTCCGAAATGTCTAAGTAGGTAATCCCCCTTAAGCAATACAATGGATTTGAAATTAATTTTCGTTTTGAAACGTGCAAAATGCACTTTCCAAAATTTAAAATACGAGAAAATTAATTTCAAATTCAAGCCATCATGATATGATGATGATAACAAAGTGTTCTTAGGTTTTCACGGCCACTCAGAATCTTCAAGGTTGTGTTTACTGGGGTATTATGCCGTGTTGTTACGACCTTTCGGGCCGACGTTTCGGATCCCATTGCAGGGTCCATCATCAGGGCTGATCTGATGGTTCCACTGATGATTCCAAAAGGGTCAACGAGCACAAACGGGCATGCAAACTCGGTCATCCAGAAAAATCAGCACTGGCTGAGCATTTTCTGGATACCGGCCATCATTTTGCATTCGAACCGAAAATTCTTGGAAAGCCTAAAAGTCACCATGCGCGTCTTATCAAGGAAGCACTAGAAATCTACAAGCATCCGATAAACATTAATAGAGATGATGGTCTCAAATTAAAAACATCTTGGTATCCGGCGCTTCAAAGTCATTCTCGTCGCAGACTCCGCAGAGATAGTGATCAGACAACAGATGAATCATACATACAACACAATACAAACACATCATGACTTCGGCACGGTATTGCAAGCCGATACTTAACCACAACACCAACATTCAAGACAACACATCAGCCCTGATGATGGACCCTGCAATGGGATCCGAAACGTCGGCCCGAAAGGTCGTAACAACACGGCATAATACCCCAGTAAACACAAACTTGAAGATGATAACAAAGTGTTCAGCGTGAGCGATCCGTCTCTAGAACGAGCGGCCTCTTAAATATACATGAACTTTGTTTACGAGTTGATTCAGAATGAGACGAACGTACCCTTATTATTTTTTTCGAGACAAGTTATTGCATACTTCATAATACCTCGGGTCCCGTACAGAAAGCACCCCAAAACACAACCAAGATTAAACGGTAGAAAGAAATGTGCCCGAGAGCAGGGTTGGCCGATCTGCTGGGTGCGTGCCAAAAATAATACTGTTACTAATATTTAAAAGTTTATTATTTTTAAGGACAGTTATTGACAGTAAAACCAACTTTGTATGGATAAATTATAAATAGTAAAGATACGCAGATAAAATCAATCAAAGGTTCAGTTGAATTACATTCAATTCAATACAATTTATTTTATTATTAATTTTAGTTAATTATGAACTTTGTTATTATTTATTTTAGGAAAGGTTAACAGTAAATCTAAAATTAACTTACAAGAGATTACATACAGTAAATTATAAATATTTTCATTTAAGATTAATAATTAATGATATTAGTGAAGTGTTATAATATGATATATTTTATAGTTTTAATATAGGTTGAGAAGGGGTGAGAAGGGCGGAGAGGGATGTAGGATTTGGATAAGGGAAAGAAGTATGGTTTAAAACTAGTTGGGGTGCGGTTGTGAAATAAATTTTCGTTGAATGTCCCGAATAGTCGGAAATGAATTTGTGGATCTGTAATAAAGAAAAATAAGTGGGTAAACATATTATATATGTGCACATTGATTTGATAAACAGTTATCTCCTCCCCAACACAAGTCCCTTCAGTTGTTTATTGAATAGTTCTATATTATTTAATTCCTTTATGCAATTGGGGATTATATTATAAAAATCGATCGCTGTGTATAGGAAACCATATCTCTCGCTATTAGTGCGCGGTATATCACTTCTTATATAGTCTCTTGTTCTTGTGTGTTGTCTATGTACGTAACTATTCTGGTAAAGGATGATATTGGTTTTTATTAAATTATTCCTTATTTTATGTCATCTTAATCTTTTCCACATATATCAGATCTTCTAGATTAAGCATGCCAGTGATTTTGTACAAGTCAGTGGTTCTGGTGTATCGATTTAGGTTGAAGATTATTTTAAGGGCTCTGTTTAAAGTTTTTTTTCATTCCCTGCGCCTGTGAATTACACTATGACCAAATAATTCTTCTTCTTCATGTGCCCTGTCGGGTCCCCCCGATCATCTGGGAGAGTTTTCCTGTCCAGGGCAGTGCGGAACAGCTCTTCCACGCTTCTTATCCCGGTCCACTCTCAGATGTTTCCAAGCCAGGAACGCCGCCTCCTTCCAACCCCTCTGCGACCCTCAATCTTCCCCTTCATGACGAGCTGAAGGATGGAGTATTTTTCGCCTCTCATTATATGACCAAAATATGAAATTTTACGGAGCTTTACTGTGTTGAGTAACTGTCTGTTTGTATTTCCTCTACGTAAAACTTCAACATTACTGGTCATGTCAGTCCAAGATATCCTTAACATTTTACGATGTATCCACATTTCGAACGCCTCTAGGCGATTTAGAGTAGTCACCTTTAGCATCCACGCTTCAACACCGTAAAATAGAACTGACCAAATTATAATGCCATACAAAACATGAGGAGGAATAAAAGCATTGTAGATAATTTTTTTAGTTCTTGTATCAAATAGTTCAGCTCTTTTCATCACACCAACTATATGCCCAAGTTTTTTTAAAAGAGCTCGAATACGATTCGTCCATAGAAGTCTCTCATCTATTTCAAGACCCAGATATTTCACACAACACTTTGTTTTATAAAATATCCCTTTATAGAAAGTGTTAGGCTTAAAGGCGGTTTATTTTTTGCTTTAGAATCATGTAATTAGTTTTTTTTTTACATAAATACTAAGTGCATTTTTATTCAGCCGCAAAAGATATACATCTAAATCATCATTAATTTTGCTCTGTAAGGTGCTTTTGCCATCCCCGCTATAAATTAATAGAGTATCGTCAGCATAAACAAAATATTTCCCCAGTAAATTAGCATACCGCAGATCATCTGTATATTATAATAAATATAATAATGGACCCAAAATTGAACCCTGCGGAACTCCAATGTCTATATTTATATGATCACTCAACATATTGAAATTCTTTGTCATAGTACATCTTTCTTTTAGATATCTTTCAATAAGTTTTAGTGTATTACCCCTGATCCCATGATTGTTAAATTTTTTTAATGAGATATCATGGTTTACAGTGTCGAATGCTTTTGACAGGTCTGTAAATACTGGTATATCATAATTTCTTTTATCTAATTCTTTATTAATGAAGTTCATGGCATCTATTGGTGTCGCTTCCTTTCTGGAATTTATTTTGATAAGGATCAAAACCTCCATTTTTATTTATAAATTGAACAATACGCGAATGCAATACTTTCTCAAAAATTGTGCTGAAAGTACTTAAAAGGCTATTTGGAGGATAGTTACCGCATCCTTTTTACTGCCCGATTTATAAATTGGTATTATATTGGAAATTTTATTGGAGAAATTCATTATCTTTAATACATAACAACAGACATTCACCTACTTTTTATCTCCCCTTTTGTAAGACCAACTCAAAACAAAACTCCTTTATGTACAGATCCACAAATTCATTGAACACAAACTATCACCACATTGACATTTTCAACTCAACGATAAGAAACATAAAACAAACAATATCTACACAACCGCACCCAAACTAATTCGTACATTAGATCTTCCCTTCTACTCCCGTCCCACATTCCCTTCCACCCTCTCCACTCGCTGTTAAAGTAAGTTAAAGTAAATTAGTATATTCAGTGGAAAATTTGTAATTGGCATAATTTTAAAAACCATTGTTTTATATTTGTTAAGATGTTGATTGCATTTTGCAGATTTTTAAAAGCTGATGTTGTTATTCCGTCATACCCACAAGCCACGTTCGTTTTAAAGTATTCATTCATTTAATGTACACTTTACCGGAAGGGCGTTAATAAATGAATAAATAAATCATCAGAAAAACTAGATACTTATGCTGGTTCGTGACTGAAACGGTTTCAGCTCGCATTGCACATGACCGGTTGCACGTGCGGCCTGACTTGCAAGAGGTCTGGCACGCGTGCCGAGAGCCCTTGGAGCCTTGTTCCCAGCCCTGCGCTGGAGCCGGGGTGAGTTATTGCCTTTGGAGAACTCCACTCGCAATCTGCCTCTTTTTTACCCGAGCCAAGAAGTGGGACGTTTGGACTGGTGGTCGTTTAGGTGCGCGCGACACTAGATCACTCCGCGCGGCTGCTTTATTGAAACCCTGTGATAAAATATATTGTTCAGAGTCTTAAAAATACAAGTTGTAATGTTCCAACTTGCCAGACGCTGTAATGTGAACAAATAAATAAAATAGGTCTCTCTATTTGATAATTTATAAATTGTAGGCTAGGTATCTTATAGCTAGTAGAAGATCAATTAGTGTATATTATAGATATCTCACAGAGACGAAACCGTATTAATTATGGGAAAGTAGGTATATATGATATACACTAATAATAATATACACTAATTGATTAATAATGTCTCTGTGACATAAATCCAGCACTGTTCTGAAAGATTTGAACAAACTCAAAATATTCTGAATTGTAAATACTGGTAAAAAAGGAATTTAACAAAAATTGGAAATAATATTTCCTGGCGTATCCTAGTGTAGTGCAAGTATTCGGATGAATTTCATTACACACAATAAAGTATATTGCTCCCAAAAATTCCGTAAAAAAAATCAATGTAGATTTTCTCATTAGCGACATCTGTGGGGATTTAGGGGAATGAAAATGGCTTTGTACAGGCCGCATGGAAAAGGCGCTTACAACTCATATATGAAAGCTTTTCACGCAATTTGAACATATATACAACTTACAAAAAATGAATAAGCATGGTATATTCTATCATGGGTGGAAATGACGAATGTTACAATTGTGTAAAGTGATCACTTAAGCCAACCATAAAAAGACAGGTCATAAGTCCTGTTACACCCAAATGACTTCTATACCTACTTTCCCATAATTAATACGGTTTCGTCTCTGTGAGATATCTATAATATACACTAATTGATTAATAATGTCTCTGTGACATAAATCCAGCACTGTTCTGAAAGATTTGAACAAACTCAAAATATTCTGGCTAGTAGAAGATGTTTGCAAAATTCAAGCAATTTTGAATAGAAAATATTATTTGTATTTTGAGCGAAATATCGACAGTGTAGTGGTCCTCAAGCTTTTGAATTTTTACTCCCTTTATATTAACTCGTGGCGTCTGCTTACTTGCTTGCCGGCTTGCCGTCAAAAAAAACTTTGGATCGATTTTTGACCCTTTTCCCGTGAACTAATCGAGCTGAAACTTGGCAAGTATACTCGTGGCGATTAATATTTTTGTTAAAAAAATTAATAACCATAGTATAATTTCGGAATTTTAGTAATTTTATTGGTTTTCTCAAATTGGAATCATTAGAAAAGTTTGCTTACTAGCAGCGGCAGCCCGATAACGTCGCGGAATATTTTCTAAACTTGAATTACTCCGTCGGTATACATAATAGGTACTTCACTACGAATGTCGAAAATCTAAATTGACTGACAAATGTTTTTAGAATTTAATCTTCAAAGCATGAAGTGTCTTATCAAAGCTCAAAACATCTGACATTTTAGAAATATATGAAATTACTGTAAGTTTAGTGTTATGTTATATGTTTTAATTCGTCTTTAATTGTTGTTATATTTTACAAAGAAAGGGAGTATAATAAATACTTGATTTTTATGGGTTACTTTTTTGTATTTATATTAGGTCCATACATATGAAATTGGCGTTTTGCCATACTGGCAAATTTGATCTCAAATATCTTCTCTTTGGTTAAGAATTCCAAATCCAAATTTATACAGTTATTTACTCATGTATTTGTGTTTTGAAAATTATAATTCATTTGTTTTTTTCTCAATTGTTTTTTTCTTTGCGTCACTCAGTTTACAAAATGAAAAACTTGAAATATCGCGTTATTTACGAGTACGAGTTCCACCGTGGCACCAGTGCTGCAGAAACGGCTCGAAGGATTAATGATGTGTATGGCGACGGTGCCGCAAAAGAAAACACAGTGCGTTTTTGGTTCCAACGTTTTCGTTCTGGAAATTTCGACCTGCAGAACAAGCCCCGTGGACGGCCGGAGACCAAAGTTGATAATGAAGAATTGAAGGCTATTGTGGAAGCGGATCCATCGCAAACCACATCCGAGTTAGCTGCAGGCTGCGGTGTTAGTGATAAAACTGTTTTAATCCACTTGAAGCAAATTGGTATGGTGAAAAAGTTTGAAAGGTGGGTACCTCACGAATTGAGTGAAGCAAATCAACAAACGCGCGTTGACTGCTGCGTTGCATTACTCGACCGGCACAATAATGAAGAGATTTTAAATCGAATCATTACCTGTGATGAAAAGTGGATCCTGTACGATAATCGGAAGTGCTCATCGCAATGGCTGAACCCTGCCGAACCATCCAAACCATGCCCCAAGTCGAAAATTGGACTCCAAAAAAAGTTACTTGTGAGCGTTTGGTGGACTAGTGCTGGTGTCGTTCACTACAGCTTTCTTAAATCTGGCCAGACGATTACGGCAGATGTCTATTGTCAGCAACTGCAAACCATGATGGAAAAGCTAGCTGCTAAACAACCGAGGCTGGTTAATCGCTCTAGGCCACTGCTGCTTCATGATAACGCTAGACCACACACTGCACAACAGACGGCTACCAAATTAGAGGAGCTTCAATTGGAATGCCTAAGACATCCACCTTACTCTCCGAACCTTGCCCCAACAGATTACCATTTTTTTAGAAATTTGGATAACTTCATGCAAAGGAAAAAATTCAACTCCGATGGGGCAGTCCAAACCGCCTTCAAAGATTTTATTGATTCCCGTCCGAATGGTTTTTTTAGTAAAGGGATCGATGAACTACCTATGAGATGGCAAAAGTGCATAGATAGCAATGGTACATACTTTTATTAAATAAATATATTATAATAAAAAAAATCGGCTTTATGTTCCTCCCATACTAAACCTCAATTTCATATGTAAAGACCTAATATTGCATTGATTTTTTTGTATTTATATTGGCTAATATTATTTCATTTAATGTCATGCGATTTATATGTACTTATATAGTACATATAAATTATTTTTATGATGTAAAAATTCAAGTCAGGACGGATGTTATTAAAAAATTACTAAATTTAACTAAAAATTTATACGAAAAACTGACAAATTGATTCGTTCATCTCGGAATGTACCAAACGGCACATAGGATTTATTATATATACAGCGACGATGTATTGAATTATATATTTTATGAATCTATCCCTTCCAAAATCATGTTTCCTATAAATTTATAGAAAACCTGATGTTTCCTATGAAACCTCGAATTCAGTACATTATAAATCAGTAAACCATCAGTCATCAAGACTGGATTAAATTTTTTTGGATATTGCTGCTTTTACTTTTATACCCAGCATATTTAACCGGTCGTATGTTGCGTAATTTCGCGCCCGATTGCTGATTTGAGACACATTTTTGTGATGGTTATATTCATCTAAAAATCAACAATAATCGCTAAGAAGTTACAGTTTCTAGTTTCTCAATATACAGACTTTAATAATTACTTGTACAATAATTACTGATTCATTAATTACGAAAATAAGTAACAAAATTTACTGTCAGAAATGTACGCACATGTTGTTTATCGAATAAAACCATAGAAGCAATTACACTAAAGATATTGTGTTTCAATATTTTCGTTCTCAACATATCAAACAATATAAAAATACTTAATTTTAACATTTTTTTTATTTAAAAATAACACTTTTTAAAACAGATAAATAACACAATTAAAGCGCGGTTTGAAGACGCCATTTGGAATGATTTTTGTCCGGTTTGAGCGGAAAATGAGGTTACTTGACAAATAGAACTCGTTCATTCATTCAAAAACTTGAGATACAACCAATGATAAGCTTTTAAAACCCATAAACGCAGGTAAAATAGGCCCATTTCGCACACGTGTCCAGGAAGCGCAGATCTGCGCTCTGGCACCCGACCGGTTAAGAGAATTTATTTATTTATTTATCTTAATAATTTAGTTCCACACATAATGTTGTGTGGGCTAATACATGATTTCACACATGTTGCATTCCATCTAATCATTTAAAAGATTTTATAATATAATTCTTGCACTTCAGTTTAAACCTCCTTATATTCTCCGTGTTTTGAATTTCCTTTGGCAGACTATCGAAGATTTTTATACCTTTATACATCATACAATTTTGTGAGTTGTTTTTCTTTTTCTTTGGTAGTCTTTGGTAGGAATGAAAATCCTTATTTATTATTATTATGAATGACGTAATTCAAAAGACTTTTTACGAACGAATTGTAATTTTCGAAACATTTCAGACATGTAAATAAATATGGAGAAAAATTAAAGAAAAAAGCATCAAGAACTCACCTGCTTTTCCAGCCGGAACCGTGATGGCAGACGGCGCCGGCGCGGGAGTCGAGGTGACGGCCGGGTACACGGGGTCGCAGCACTCCCTCTCGGGAAACTCGCTGGCGGAGCCATGGCGGAAGCAGCTCCAGACGACCAGGACCAGCACCAAGAGCCGCAGCCGGCTCCTTCCGAGGAAGCCGGCGCCCAGCGACGCGCAGCGCACCGCCGACACCAAACCCTCGCTGGAACGCGAGATTCTAACCTTTTTGCATCTCGAAGAACGCGGATGCGCGGCGGAAGAAGCGCTTATCCTCGGGACGTGATGACGACGAATTTTTCTCGAAAAGCGTCGATTTCCGAATGATCCAGAAGGCGATGATTCGAGGCGAAGCGGTTGAGAAGGAGATGTCTGCGAGGCGGCGGCGATGGAAGATGTCTTCTGGATGACGTGTTTATCGGACGACATAACAATTGACGTTCACTTGAGTTTAAAAACAATTTTTTTATTATGACGAGTGATTTATTTACTTACGAGTGTGTGCACATCACTGTCCGCAGCATTCGAATCTTTCCTAATGGGTAAACAAGCCGCGGTCTTTTCGCCCGCTTTATCTCCGTTCGGAGTCTCGTCTCCGCTTTCTCCCCTTCGCCAACAATGGGCTTTCAAGAAAGCGCGGAGCCTTCGTCCATTGTGCCGCGAGGGTTGAAAGGCTTCGGGTGTTTACATTCCCGCATTGTCGGCGGGGACTTTTTTGTCCGGTTTTAAATTAAAAGCTCGTTTGGGGCTTCCCATTGTGGCGGGGGGCTATTCCTTACTTCCATGCCGGTTGTTTTTGAACTTTTGTATTACATTTCTCCATTCATTAATGCCTCGGAATCGAGGGCATGGCGGTCGATACCCGATCGGGGCGATATTTCATCGTCAGCCCTGACAGGGGTGCCGGATTGAAGGCAGTCCGCTCTTGGCTACAAAGGCTCTCACGGAAACGTGACTGGCGCATTCGCGGACAAATAAGGTTTCACATTTCGTTTGTCCCGCAGCATATACATTTGTACACGTCGAGCACTGAACGCCGGTGAAAGTTCATTTCGTGCGAGCTTTTATTCCCTTGCAAGGGCCCGGTGCAAAGTTTTCTCACACAATTTTCGTGCGGGGGAAATTATAAGCGGCTTAAAGCGAAGGGCGCCTCACTTTTCAATTTTGTGTAACTGTTGTATGTTTTGTTTAATGAGGATTTTTATCGTTTGTTAATTGTGTGTGAATATTTTTAATATTTATTGTGGTTTGTGATTTTTTAATCAAATGCCACTTGACTTTATTTATTAAAACCAATCGATTTCCGAAAATGTAATGACAATTAACAACATGATGATAAAAACCAATCCTTAACGTAACAATAATAACACAATAATTTATACACAACTTTTTATTTCACTGATTTGAGTTATATAAGCCTTAAGCACTTTTGAAGGGTCGTAAACTGAATGCTCTAGAAATACCAGAAATTAATAGAGCAACAAAAAATTAAAATAGCTTAATAAACATTCAAATACCTGCGTCATCCCCTTTACTTAAATAAGTATTAGTGTAAAAATATCCTTAGTTTTCACGGACGTTCAGAATCTTCTGTGTATAGTTTTCTGGGATATTCTGCCGTGTTTATGTGTCCTCTCTGGCCAACGTTTCGGATCCCTTTGCAGGTTCCGACATCCGTTGGTAGATACAGAACACACTGCATCAAGACACACAGTACCCTGCTTTCGACACGGTACTGCAGTCCAGTACTTAACATAACACAAACTTGGAGACACCCTGACTTCGGTACGGTATTGCAAGGCAATACTTAACCTACACTTCAACACACATTCATCGCATCAGCCCCAAAAGTGGCCAAAGAGGTCACTTATACACGGCAGAATATCCCAGAAAACTATACACAGAAGTAATAGTGTATGATAATTTAATTACTGTTGTATATGTCAATAAATAACTACTCCTTTCCCTCCGTCATCCCTTTACTTTCTATTTGTCGGCCATATTGATTAACAATTAATTCTAATATTGCCTCTGAAGATGATGGTTGTGCCCGTCGAAAGCGCTTAGGCTTGTATAACTCAAATCAGTGGACTAAAACGTTGTGTATAAATTATTGTGTTAATCATGAATTTCCACTCTGTAAATGAAACAACGGTTAATTTATTCATAATAATAATATTGATCATTAAATTATGAGAAAAATATAAACTACGTCACCATCTTTGGAATTTAATTATAATTTTATATTTTTCTACTCGAGTTTTGAGAATAATAGAAACTGGAGTAGTAGAATATAAAATTATTATTGAAGTCATGTAGTAGTAACAATGTTTATGTTTCGCACAGTTTAATGATGGTCATGGAATAAACTCTATAATTTAAAAAAATGTTTGGTGTAAGATGTAGGAAAATTACTATATTAAGAATCAGTTTTTTATCTGTCTGCTGAAAGCGATTTTGATAAATAAAGTCAATTGGTTATAAAGAAGTTTATTATATATATTTTTTCAAACCTAATTTTTTCGATTATATAATAATTTAAAATTGCGTAGAAAAATGGTTGAGCCAACGGATTTTTTTAAATAGAAATACCTATACGGAATACGATGCGTATATTATTCTTACTATTTTCAAGCATAAGCTAAACGCTTGTGCTATGAAAATAGGACTAACTTGCTTGTGTCCTGGAATGTGGCTCAAACCATTGATCTGTGGATCACTAGACGAGAGTTTTCACCACCAGACCAACAAACTATTTATTTATTCATGTATAGTTTGAAACATGAGCTAAATGAATAAACAACAATTTACTTCATATAGATTTTCTTAATTAAGACAAATTATAGAGGTCTCACAGGAACGAACCTATTTATAAGTAAAACATATATTTATGGCTTACGACATGTATTAGCTGGCTCAAGTGATCAGTTTACACATTGCAACGTTCACCGATTCCACCCTAAGAACATCCAATTTTATAAAATTGTATATATGTATGCCCTTTACCTGTCATTTTCTTTTCATAAAAATAGAGATTCGAACACGGAATACGAGTCGCATGAATATTGTTACTACATATTTTCAAAATAATCTAAACGCTTGCGCTATGAAAATAGGACTAACTTGCTCGTGTCCTGGAATGGGACTCGATCCACCAACCACCAAATCACTAGGCGAGCGTTATTTTTTTTCCTATTTTTAAATTTATTTTCTTCGCCTTCGTATTTCATATTCATAATCAAATCATATTTCAAATATTTGAAGCAACTATGCTAAATTAATGTTTTCCATGACATTACTATACACGAATGTCATCACTGGTAATGATACCTCTTTATTTATTTTTTTATAATTTTACTTATTTTTTTCAAAAATGTTCCGTTGCGATAATTTTCTGTAAAATTTTTATTATTATTTATTAGTGATCTAAGGATGCTGGATGGTGGACCATAGAACCAAACCCACAACGCTGAGGTCATATATGGACGTAGTCACGCAAGAAGCATCCAACCCACAAAATGCTATAAATGCTTAATACGATAGCTTTATGTACTGAAAACATTCAAGCTCTAAGTGATATAGTTTTTTGTAAATTCACTATTTTTCTTATTTGAAATTTTACTACTATTTTTTGCGGCTTCAAATCTATCTACAAATATTGGGTACAAAAAAATATTGCTTAAAAACATCCACGTGGTAGGGACGCATTTTACAACTTTTTAATTCTACTGTTACTGTACGATAGTAATTTTGTAGAAAACTTCTAAGGGGGCTTAACGTTTTCTAAGCCACAGATGATGATTTTTACTTCATGCTTTATCAAATTCATAGAACATAAAACCCTCATAGAAAAAATAACTTAGACCTAGAATTAAAATTATTTAGACATTTTCTGGAAAGATTCCAACTTTAAAACGCGTCATATCTTCATAAATAAAAGTTTTTTCTTATAATTACATAAAAAAATCTTTACAATGAACCCTATACAAAAATGAATTAAAAAATAATATATTATTCATTTAATACTTATTACCAATTTATCGTAAAAGTGTATTGTGTAATTATGTAATATTCAAAATGTTCAGAATATTTTGAATTTGTTCAAATCTTTCAGAACAATCTTTCAAAATATTCTGAATTATAAATACTGGTAAAAAGGAATTTAACAAAAATTGGAAATAATATTTCCTGGCGTATCCTAGTGTAATGCAAGTATTCGGATGAATTTCATTACACACAATAAAGTATATTGCTCTCAAAATTCCGTAAAAAATCAATGTAGATTTTCTCATTAGCGACATCTGTGGGGATTTAGGGGAATGAAAATGGCTTTGTACAGGCCGCATGGAAAAGGCGCTTACAACTCATATGTGAAAGCTTTCCACGCAATTTGAACATATATACAACTTCCAAAAAATGAATAAGCATGGTATATTCTATCATGGGTGGAAATGGCGAATGTTACAATTGTGTAAAGTGATCACTTAAGCCAACCATAAAAAGACAGGTCATAAGTCCTGTGTACACCCAAATGACTTCTATACCTACTTTTCCATAATTAATACAGTTTCGTCTCTGTGAGATATCTATAATATACACTAATTGATTCAAAATGTTCATTGTAAAAAGTAGCTTATACTCTTGTGGTTATGACTCTCGCCTCGTGATCTAAAGGTCGCAGGTTCGAACCTCACTCCAGACCAGCAAGTTAGTCCTATTTTCAAAGTACAAGCGTTTAGCTCAGTTTGAAAATAGTAAGAATATTGATGTGACATATGGTATTCCGTATACGTACTTCTATTTAAAAAAAGTTCACAAAATGTTCTTACTTTGTACTCTAGTGTCACTTTAATACCATCTATTAGGGTTATTAGTGACCTGTTGACGATCCGTTTGTTTAAAAATAAAAATGATGACGTATTAGGTTTGTGCAGATTCAAATTTTTTAAACTATTTTTTCAGTTCCACGTATTTTGGGTTGGATGCCTTGTACGACTACGCGGATGAATAGCCTACCCTTAATCAGAATATTTACATTAAAAAATTATAAATATTCAACCAAGTGGGAGGTTCTCTGCTTTACCCCAGCTAGGTAGCGGCAGGCTGATAAGGGTTGATGGTTCGGCACGCTCCACCCTTCTCAGCATCCCTCCCCCACCGTCCAGCCGCCAAACATCGCAACAATGGAGACAGACCACGCACGAATTAAAAAGTTACAAATATTTGCTTCCCTTTAAAAAAAATCTCACGCGTAGTCACGCGTCTCCGGAATACTACGGGAGGAAGTGTTTATTTTTGTAATTCTAGGGGTCTGTTTTTGAAAATTTAATATCTAACGTCATGTAACCCCAACATCGACATATTTCACATGACACAACCTCAGTTTAAGAGAGAAATTATATCGCTCCTGACCGAAAATAGTTTGAGCGTGTAAGACGGACTCTTCGGAAATCAACCTAAACAAAAATTTTATAGCCACAAAGCGCGAGTACACATTTTCAGGCTTAGTTGACCTGGGAGCCTACATGCCTATTATGTCGTGCGGAGAATGTGAACTTCGTTCATCTTATAATCACTCACTGTAGTATACTTATATTGTATAATGTATTAATATTTTATTTCAATGTATCATCGTAAACTGTAACTGTACTAATCACCTTGTCCTAAATGACTATCCATTAGGGTCATTCTGACCTGTCGATAGTCTTTAAATTAAAAAATTAAAAAATAAAATAAAATATAATCTATACAGGGTGTAGCATAATACATAGAATAAAAATAGGGTCGCTCAGGTGGTTTGGGCATGTTGAGCGAATGAATGAGGAAAGAATGGTAAGAAAGATATATGATGCAAGTGTTGACGGCGCCAGAAAGAGAGGGCGACCACGGAAGACGTGGCATAACCAGATTAACCAGACACTGGAAGATGGTCCTGTTAGAAGCCTGAACAACCGTCGAGCTTGCATGCGAAGATGTATGAATGTAGACGAAGCGAAAGTTGTATGTCAGGACTGAAGAGTGTGGCGCTCTATCCTCTCTGCCTACCCCCACGGGGAAACGGAGTGATGGCAAGTTAGTTAGTTAGTTAGTGTCCCGTATCCCGACGTCAAGCCGAAATCGGGTGATAGGCCAAGTCGTAATAGTTATCGGAAAAACATTTTTAAAAATCTAAGTCATGCGTTTTAAAAATTATGAGCAAGCGTGTGTGCGTGGGTGGTACAAAGTTAAATAAAAAGTTTTGTATATATAATTAATAAGAATTAATACTTTGTGTACGACAATAATTTGTTGAAATGCCAACACGTTTCGGGGCCAACGATCCATTCATCAGGATACAGAAGTAAATAGTTTATTATATCATTGGTCTCACTACTTTCCGTAGGTTAAGTACAAAAATGTGAAATGTAAGTTTAATCGTGTATATGTTACGTCATGTTTTTTAAAAATCTGATTTATTCTATTCTGAGTGGTCGTGAAAACTAAAGAATATTCTATACCCGATGTACAAATGTATTTTTACTCCCTTTATCTCTTCTTCTTCTTCTTTATCCCTTTATACTCGTGGCGTCTGCTTGCTTGCCGGCTTGCCGTCAACAAAAACTTTGGATCGATTTTTGACCCTTTTCCCGTGATCTCGTCGAGCTGAAACTTGGCAAGCAGACTCGTGGCGACGATCAAGAAGATCTGTCAAATTTTCTTTAAAAAAAATAATAATTATAGTATAATTTTGGATTTTTCGAATTTTTAATAGTTTTTTTTAAATTGGAATCATTACAAAAGTTTGATTTCTAGCAACGGCGGCTCGATAACGTCGCGGAATATTTTCTAAATTTGAATTACTCTGTCGGTTTACATAATAGGTACTTCACTACACAAAGCATGAAGTGTCTTCTCAAAGCTCAAAACATCTGACATTTTAGAAATATATTAAATTACTGTAAGTTTAGTGTTTTGTAATATGTTTTAATTCGTCTTTAATTATTGTGATATTTTACAAAGAAAGGGAGTGTAGTAAAAACTTGCTTTTTATGGGTAACTTTTTTATTTATGATTATGTACGTTTATATTGCGTTTTAAAAATCTTTGCGTTTAAGTACTAGGTTAATTTATATTTAAGTACTGTATAACAAATAAAATAGACAAATAGAAATGAAACGTTTACTAAAAAATTAAAAATCGTAGTACAAGGACATAAACAAAATAAAAATAAATATACATGAGATGAACAACTGATTAAATGCTAACGTGAAAGAAAATTTCAGGATTTTGTAACTGACATTATCAAAGAGTTTGAATTTACAATGTACAATTTGTTACTTATTAAAGAATTTACGCTACCGGTTTCGACACGTCCGTGTCATTAAAAAAAATATTTTAAAAAAAAAATTGTTAGCAAAAAAGTCTCCACCCTTGTGATCTTATTTTTAATTTTTTTTGCACCCCGTGAATCTAATACTTTGTATTTTTTCCATCTCCGCAGATCCACGTTTTAAATATTTCACGTCGCCTTTTCATTTCCTTTGTGAGTTCCGTGCTTAAAAATTCCACGAACATAATCGTCAGTCCTCTTGCACCTGCAAAGGACTACTTAATCAGCCATTCCAGGACCGGGAGCGGGCGATCCGGGTCTTCCCGATTTTCCGTATGGATGTGACGATCTCCAGAGTGTTTATCTTCCCCCTCTGAGGGTGGGGGAGGCTCGAGGGTGGGGGTGGTAAATCTCTCATCCAATTATGACGTCTCCCGGGCGGGGAATCCGCGCGGTGACAGGGCTCGCCGAGTTCTCGGGCCGAGGCGAAATGGACCCACAACACCCGCTTCAACGTCACGCAGGATCTGTTTCAACGGGATGACACCACGACACGCCTGACGATCGTAAAGCGGAAGCTAACGCGTGTAGTATAACATAGAAGAAGTCGATTTTTTTTTTATGTGTAACGTAAACGGTGCGTGCTACCGATTAAAAAATCATCGTTTATAAACAAGTCAATGTCCAGCGAGTGCCGTCATAGCAAAGACGCACACTTTCAACATTCAACGCTTCTGATTTTGTATATATGTAGCGCGTCTGGTGTCAAGCGTGTGGATGTTGTAACTTTGATATACTTCGAAACTATATCTCTTGTCTTTTTTACTAAGTAGATTTGTCCTTTCCTATCCATTCCTTACTCTCCTTTTACCTCTAATTCTTTTTAATTTTTTTTACATTCATGTAAACAATAACTACCCTTAATGATTTACATTCTCAAATTGCACGTAATTTATGTGATTGTTTTCAAATATTTATTCAAAATTTTCATACAATATGTATGGCGGCATACTACCGCCATCTATGATAAAAAAAACATATAATTGACCAAACACGTTTCTAAATAAAAATGCGTATGTAGATATACGGTGCCTACCTAGTGCGGCAAAATTCAATAATAAATAAATGCAAATACATGTTCTTTACTTGTATTTACTAATTAATGTAATTAATTAAATACAGGTATTAGCTTTTTTAAATTTTGATGTGAATATCTTTTGTTGCTCAATTGATATTTTTAATTGTGAGATGTCAAATGTTATACGTCTTATGCGACTATTGTAAGGCTCGCTCCTTTTTTATGTTTATTTTATTTTTTTATTAGAGAAACTAACAGGATAATGGGTACATAATACTCTAATAATAAAACATTATAAATGAAGACTATCCCCATTATCCCAATTACAAGTCTCTTCGGCACGCTTTAGTAACATGTATTCTTACATTAAGGTATGTCAGAAGATTCTGAACGGCCGTGAAAACCTGAGAATATTTTTAGACCGTCAACAGGTCATTTTTGACCCTAATCCTAGAGTGACATTAGAGTATATGTATATGACACTAAAGTATGAATATTTTATGATGTAATTAATTAATAATCAGCAGTGACATCTGAGTTTACAATACTGTCACGAGACGGTAGAATAAGAAAGAATTACACGTAATCGATGATTTAAGCTATTCTAGAAACTTTTGCATAAAATTGGAAATCACCGGAAGGATCTAGGATACAGGAAACGTCAATAAGGTGACATGAACACGGATCTAAAAATACGGGGGCATAGTGACTTGTTTATTATGACGTTTCAAGACAGCAAATCAAGAAAGTACCTACCGACGTGTGAGAAGTGTTCCATAACAATAGGATTTTTAATAGGGAACTGTTTACGAGAAAGATTCGTTTGGTGTAAATCCAATTCAAGGAACTGGAACGGTTTAAGGTCGTATACTGAGGTACCACTGCATTTGACTGTCCAACTGCGGAGGGATCCTCAGAGAGACAGAACCCAGCAGTACTATAAGTCAACTTTAACGATCTTGAGCCACATATAATGCTGATGTTCCGAATGACTGCAACATACCATCTCTTTCTACCAAAATGCAGGAAACCACCAATCTAGGCCACACACACACACACAGTGGCAAGAAATGCCACATAAGCAAATCGGGGCACGAGAAAGACACCGACAGGTCATTGCACCATCAGCATTTCGGAAAATTTCTTCACACTCACACAGGAGACTCCTTTGTTCGTAAATCATATCAAAAGAAGAACATGCCCTAGGCGGGCATGTCAGTCTGTCACCCACTTCCGGCCGCGGCCGCTGGCTATGGCCCTTAGAGTATCTATCATCGTCTTTCTAATCATACTCATGTATATTTTGTACTTGTTTTATCAAGATAATAAATCATCAATATTCTACGCCTTTGGAGCTTTTCCGTCGCATATGGTGGTGACCCGAAAAAGCAATTGCTCTTAACCATCTCTAAGCCCCCAAACTACTAACAAAATTCCACTACAAGAAAATCCACGATATCAGTCTTCTGCCTTTTAGATACGCATACACAGATTGCCCCGGCAGTACTTCATAGATCAGAAAAGTGCTCTCTGATTTCTGATTTCTAAATTAATAAATATTAATTAAGTTATGCTTTTATTATAGATTATTTTACCACCTTAGAATAAAGCGGCACCATAGATAAAGTGTTCGCGCCTAGTTAGTTTTGAATAATTTTAAATATCAAGTAAAATGTTTAGAGGTATTTTTTTAGACTTTATTACCCTTCTGAAATAATTCAAATTTGAAACTTATAATTTTTATTAATGGAGGGTTTTGAGTTGTGGCTCTAAAGATGAATATTGAATGTTTCCTATGTGGATAGAGTGATGAATGTCGAAGTCCTCCGGTGTATGGAAAAAGACCAATAAGCAAATATTAAATGGACTATCAACTCAAGAAAGCTGGAGTATCTCGGACATATTATGAGAGGACTAAAACCACATTCTATTTCGTGGTAAAGTGTACGGTAGAAAAGCCTAGAACATTCCACATGTTTCTTCTAGAATGAATTATTCGGAGGAATTATGCTATATAAGGAGTCACGCGACGCGGGCTCGAGGAATTCAGTTTGTGAAGTTAACCAGGGGACATCTCCATGCTACTACCGAGCGAATCAGTGGATCGGTGTTTCAAGATATTACAACACTCAATATTAGTAAGTGAAACCAGCAAGTGAACGAGAAAAGAGGAAACCGGGGAGAATTGTTTCTGTGAGCGAACATTGAATAGAGTTTATCAGAAGTGATCTAAGGAATAGTAATAGCGTTAATTAGTGCCAATTAAGCAACAGTTTAATAATAATAGTGTGTGAAATATTTGGAATAAATTTAACGATTACAGAATTTAGGACGGTATTAAAATTCCAGTACTTTCTTTTGTAATAAATTAAACTAAATTAATTTCTAGTGTTTTTATTTTCCTCCCAAAACCACGTCCCGTGACAAATTCATCATGCAAACCAGTTATTGCAATATGCATTTTGTCTAAAATATTAGTTTTTAATGAATATTACTTAAAATAAGTTCTGATATTATTTTAAAAGTTGATAAAAATCTTTTTTTTCACACACACCTACTTATTTCTTCTTCCAAAGAGTTCAAATATTAAACAAAAGCCAATATTTTCATCACAATGCTATAACGTGATGATAGAATTCGGAGAAATTTACGCACGATCCGAATCCCTAGTAATATATCACTTTGGAAGGCTCTAGAACAGTATACAAATATCAACAACCTTCGGAAGAAGCCTGAAACAATCTAGAAGCGACGGAAACCTTCTAAAAACTAGAAAAGAATATAATAATCTAGGAGGTACGAAAGATATATAAAGTAGCACCGCGTCTATATATGTGTAAAGTGATTAGTTAAGCCAACCGTACGATAGGTCGTAAGTCCTTTGTACACCCAAAAAGACTTATATACCTACTCTCCCTTAAAAATACAGTTTCGTGTCTGTGAGACATCTATAATTTACATTAATTGATTTTACATATGTTTAATATTTGCTTTCGTTTATATATTTCTAAATTATTTATAACATTTACGAATTAAGTTTGTGTTTGTAATGTAAATGTTATATAAAAAATAAATAAATTGAATTGAATTGAATATTAACATTTGACAGATGTCTTGGTGTTTCTTTATTTTTGAGTGTTGGAATACCATTCGCCAAATTAAAAACGTCTTTAGGTTTTCACGGCCGTTCAGAATCTTCTGTGTAACGTTTCTGATCCCATTGCAGGGTCCATCATCAGGGCTAATGTGATGGATGTGTGTTGAAGTGTGGGTCAAGTATTGCCTCGCAATACCGTACCGAAGTCGGAGTATGTAATTTCGGATATTTTATACACACCGTATGTATTACCGAGAAGCGAATCTCGACGTTTCGTTGGATACTTATCCAACGTCATCAGGAGGACGACCTTTAACCGTGGAGGTGGAGGTCGGACTGATTAAAGGTGCTGCTTTCTAGGGCGTAAATTGTATGCACTTTGTTGTGGAGTGTTCTCTTCTTCTACAATAGAGGTCGCCAGTGTGCAATATGTACTAGTTACGTCGGCGGATTTCACTGCGACTTCTCTCAAGGGTTGAATCAGTGTCGTTAGAACAGGGCGCCAAATACTTGATATCTCTATTGTCGATTGTCATCTCTATTGAAATTGGGATGTTTGTATATTCCAATGGACTCCCTCACTAATCTGGGTATAAGGTACGGTTCTGTTGATACGGCTCTGTCACTTCATCAGATTTTTGCCTTGTCAAATCTGATGAAGTGACAGAGATTCCCTTTGGATGCATGTTCGCAGATTACCGATGTATTGGAGTTGTTGTTTTTAATTGCTCCAATGTGTTCCTTCAATCGTGTAGCGATATTGCGTTTGATTTGTCCTATGTAGAAAGCTCCACAATCGCACGGCACTCTGTATACACCTAGAGACTCGAACGGTGTGTTATTTTTTACATTATGTATCTGTTTTTAATGGACTTAGGCGTAGACGTTACAACAATGAGCTCTATACTCTATTTATGGAACCAAACGTCACAAAATTTATAAAACTGGGAAGACTTCGGTGGCTGGGTCATGTGGAGAGAATGTCCGAGCATCAAGCACCAAAGTCCCAGCTAAACTCAAGGCCAACAGGGCGAAGTAGCTTAAGAAGGCCAAAACTAAGATGGAGTGACAACGTTCTCAAAGATATCTCTGCCTTAGACCATCGAAACTGGAGAGAGCTGGCACTAGACGGAGATGGGTGGAAGAAAATTATTGAGGAGGCCAAGACCCACCAAGGGTTGTAGTGCCAAGAATGATGATGATGATAATGATGATCTGTTTTTACTGACGTTTATTTTCGCGCACACAAATCGCTTACTAACCGCGGCTGCGTGAACGCATGACACAAATCGCGCGTTTCGAAACGCGATTCTGAAACTGCGCGGTTCCCGCCGTGTCTGAACAAGCACTTAGGCATTAGCATAATATTCAGAACGGTGGGCACTTTCGGTCGCGCGGTTTAGCCCGCCTGGACGGGGCTTCCCGGGCCGGTCGCCATTTTGGAAATATTTGAAAAGAGAATCCCGAGGGAGCGGGGGATAATCCGGGCCGCGGGTGAGTAGGACGGAGAGGGGAGAGGGCGGGAGGGGGCGAATAACTCAATTACCGCGATTTCGGCCGATTTCGTTCGCCAGTCACCTTTATTCGCCGAATGCTAACAGTGTTTAAGGTAAGCGATTTATAACGCGGCGGCGACAGCCAATAATCTTTATTTTAAATTCAACATCGCGCCGAAATCTTTTTAAAAGGGCGAAATATGGTGCGCTATAGACTTGTATGGCAATGTGTCCCTTTCTCATTTTTGGTTATTTTATCACTTTATGTTTTAAATGTTATTTCTTTCTAATTTTATGTGTTTTATTATAATTTGTATACATCTTTATTTTAAACTCAAAGTCGTGCTAAAATCTTTTTAAAAGGGCGTAATATGGTGTGCTATGGACTTGTGTGGCAATGCTGTGAGTTGTGTGACCATGTGTCTCTTTGTTATTTTTGGTTTATTTTATGATTAACATGTTTATGTCTTTCGAATTGTATGTATTTTATTATAATTTGTGTACATCTTTATTTTAAATTTAACACCGTGCTTTTTAAAAGGGGGTAATATGGTGTGCTATGGACTTGTGTGGCAATGTGTCTCTTTCTTACTTTTGGTTTATTTTATTACTCTATGATTTACATGTTCATTTCTTTCTAATTTTATGTATTTTATTATAATTTGTGTACATCTTTATTTTAAATTTAACACCGTGCTTTTAAAAGGGGGTAATATGGTGTGCTATGGAATTGTGTGGCAATGTGTCTCTTTCTTACTTTTGGTTTATTTTATTACTCTATGATTTACATGTTCATTTCTTTCTAATTTTATGTATTTTATTATAATTTGTGTACATCTTTATTTTAAATTTAACACCGTGCTTTTAAAAGGGGGTAATATGGTGTGCTATGGAATTGTGTGGCAATGTGTCTCTTTCTTACTTTTGGTTTATTTTATTACTCTATGATTTACATGTTCATTTCTTTCTAATTTTATGTATTTTATTATATCATTTGTGTACATCTTTATTTTAAATTTAACACCGTGCTTTTAAAAGGGGGTAATATGGTGTGCTATGGAATTGTGTGGCAATGTGTCTCTTTCTTACTTTTGGTTTATTTTATTACTCTATGATTTACATGTTTATGTCTTTCTAATTGTATGTATTTTATTATAATTTGTGTACATCTTTATTTTAAATTTAACACCGTGCTTTTAAAAGGGGGTAATATGGTGTGCTATGGAATTGTGTGGCAATGTGTCTCTTTCTTACTTTTGGTTTATTTTATTACTCTATGATTTACATGTTCATTTCTTTCTAATTTTATGTATTTTATTATAATTTGTGTACATCTTTATTTTAAATTTAACACCGTGCTTTTAAAAGGGGGTAATATGGTGTGCTATGGACTTGTGTGGCAATGTGTCTCTTTCTTACTTTTGGTTTATTTTATTACTCTATGATTTACATGTTCATTTCTTTCTAATTTTATGTATTTTATTATAATTTGTGTACATCTTTATTTTAAATTTAACACCGTGCTTTTAAAAGGGGGTAATATGGTGTGATATGGAATTGTGTGGCAATGTGTCTCTTTCTTACTTTTGGTTTATTTTATTACTCTATGATTTACATGTTCATTTCTTTCTAATTTTATGTATTTTATTATAATTTGTAAACATCTTTATTTTATATTCAGTATCGTGCTAAAATATTTTTAAAAGGGCGTAATATGGTGTACTATGGACTTATGTGGCAATGAGTTGTGTTGCAATGTGTCTCATTCTTATATATGTATACAGGCTTATTTCGAAAACATTAATAATCTGGCAGGACTATATTCCTGCCTTGATTTTGAGTCGAAAATGTTCAAGCAACCATGACCTAATATCAATTATTATGGAGATATACGACGTCAAAGTTTGCATTTTTTTTCAATATTTCCGACTTATTGTTTGTAAAAAGTTCGACTATCATTACAGTAACATATATCGAATATAAAAAATTCATTCCCTTTAATACAAGTCAAGGGTGGAACGGTTAACGTAACATTGTGTAAATTGATCACTTGAGCCTGCCATATAATAGGTCGTAAGCCCCATAAACACCCAAGAAAAGACTCTCATACGTACTTTTCCATGTTAATAGCTTCGTCTCTGCGAGACATCTATATTATCCATTGATTACAAGATTTATTTAATTACAGGTGAGACTTGTTGGTCTTGTGGTTGGGACTCTCGCCTCGCGATCCAAAGGTCGCGGGTTCGAACCTCACTCCAGACCGGCAAGTTAGTCCTATTTTCATAGCACGAGCGTTAAGCTTAGTTTGAAAATAGTAAAAATATTGATGTGACACGTGTTCCGTTTACGCATCTATTTTTTTAAAAATTTTGATAAAGTCATATAGAAAACACACACACACATTCGGAAATTCATTTCCATCTTTCATTTTAAATTTTAAACGCTCGTGTGGGATTAAATTTTTGTATGAAAAACCCTTGAGGTGAAATTTTTGCGGAAATGGCGTATTATTTTGTATCCATTTTTATTATTATAAAATGAAATAAAACGTGCCTAGATGCTGAACATATACCAATTCATTTCGCGTGTATTCTCATATATTATTAACCATTTTTATTATTACAAAGTGAAATAAAACCGGCCTAGATATTGAACAAATATCAATGTATTTCGTGTATTAAGCTGTGATATTTTTTTCCACATACCCAGTGGCACCAGTGTATGTCCCAGGAGTGACCGACAACAACCTGTAACAAAGAAAGTAGACATTAAAAAAATTATAATAGCTAAAAACATTTTATCTAATTTTATTTTCCTTTTAAAGTAATCAAAACGGTTTTGAGGGTTTTTATTAAAATTTTACAATCTTCCAATTTGTGCATCCAATCATATCCAATATCCAAACGATATTGACTTCTTCAATATTGATCTTAACGCATTGAAAATAATGTTATCGAATATGGAGACCGAATACAGAGACAATACTTAATTAAAAGGTTAAGGTACGCTTATAAGCATAATTTGCAGTAAAAATAACACTTTTAAAGCGTTTTTTAACCTATAAATCATTCAAGTAATAATTTACATAAATTAACTTTGCAAACACCACTTATTTATTGAAAAAATTCAACATGTTTCGAAACCAATGGCTTCTTCGTCAGGATAACAAAAATAAAAATTAAAAATCGAAGTATAGATCAAAATATTAAAAAGTTATATATGGAAAATGATAATATTATGTTAAGTCGGTACATTATATTATTTATGTTAAGTAGGTACTTTGTATTATCATTTTCCGTATACAACTTTTTATATTTTGATCTATACTTCGATTTTTAAATGTTATTTTTGTTATCCTGACGAAGAAGCCATTGGCTTCGAAACATGTTGAATTCTTTCAATATATAAGTGGTGTTTACAAAGTCACCACAAAATAATTTTGCTATATTTGAAGAAGAAACTGAATTATAGATTATATGTATTTATCATTTCCAAAATCATGTTTCCTATATATTTATAGGCTACACCCGAATTTTTCAAAATGATACTTTTCAGAATATAGATAGATTAGACTCCCAAAAGCTCTGATATATAAATGTTGTACTGACTATTTCCAAATTAAGATGAATTATAGAATTTTTTTTTTTTTTTTTTTTTTACGTTTTTTTTTTTTTTTTTTTTTTTTACGTTTTACACAGAGACGTAACTATTTATATGAGAAACATACATGGAAGTGTTTTTATAGGATGGCCCAGGGCTTGCGATGGGCTGGTTTGAAGTGATCACTCTACAAAATGCAACGTTCACCAATTCCATTCCATTCACCAATTTTTTTAAACTTCTATGTATGTTTCAAATCTGAAAATCTTTCGTTTATTTGAATAGAATATGCTGGAGAAAGCTGTAGTCTTTTCTCATGAACGTATGTGGAGTATTAAGCGATATTCCTTTTAATTCAAGTTAACTTTGATTGGAGAGATGCGGCTTGTAATAAGGGTGAGTGGCTTACACCAATAGTTATGTGATTATGATGACAGTGTACAGAAATGCGAGCCTTATCGATGTCGGTGGTTGCTAAACGGGTGTTTTATCAATCATCCCCGAGCCTAGGCAAGGGGTGATTTATAAAGACCACCACACACCCTGGGGATTGTTATGCGCAGAGCTCCATATCAGCCCAGCACGTTCGCCACCTATTTGGCATTATTTTAATGCTAAACGCAGCCTCCTCACAGTAGATTATAATGGAAAAAATAATAATGATAAAAATAGTAAGTCAGAAACAAGGGCGGATCCAGCTTTGGCGCCAGGGGGGGGTCACATAGTCGTGGTCAAGTCACAAGAAGTTATAATTTAATTTTGATAATAATAGATACTTACAAGTAAAACGTAGGTATTTTATTAATAAATGTAACTACCTACCATACTTAAAAATACCTACCTATATTTAAATAACAAAATCAATTTTTCTTTCACGTCTTCTCCCGAAACGCGTTATCACTTAATCTACTCCAATGGGTACGTTTTTATTGACGTGGAGAAGTGGCAGTCCGGTTAGACGTTCTTCAACCATTGAAGCTTTTAGCCACGATTTGATTCTTCGCAACGTAGAGAAAGATTTTTCCGCTGTCGCTACACTAACAGGTAGTGTAGCCATAATACATAAAAAAATTCTTATATTAGGATACATCTCAATATCGCAATTTAAAATAAGGTCGGAAATCGGTATGTCCTGACTCCGCTGCCACTTCACCATCCACAGCCGATATTCGTTTACAACGACAGAAACTGGAGTATTATCTAGTAACAATGAATAATCGGTTGCTAGTTGTTTCACAGTTTCAATGTCTTGATTACTGTATTCGCTTTTTGGCGTGAAAACGCTTAGTTGAAACAAATTAAGTATTTCAAGAGACAGACGGTCCTGTAGGTCACTTATTATTGAATCCAGAAGAGGGATGTATATTAGGATGTCCCATCCATGTATGAGAAAAAAAAATTTTGAGCTACACAATCACAAGAGGTATCAAAATTTGCGCAATTTTACACAAATTGCGAAAAAGGTAACAAAAAATAGAATTGTTTGTTATCTTGAGGGCTCTACCGAGCTTTGAAGTTTTGTAAATTTTACGTTTTTATAGAGTTAAACCGTTTGCCTAAAATAATTAAAAAAATCATGTTTAAAAGGTATTTTAGTATTGAAATTAATGAAACAAAGCTCAAGAAAATAAAATAAACAAAATATAGATTATAATCAATGACAAAAACTAAAGGTTTAAACTTATTTTTGTGTCCAAAATTTGGCATTTCTGCTCGAGATTGCATCCTGGTTCTATAAAGCCATCACTAGAAGTAACGTCAGTTACACTTTGTGAGGCGGCTGTTATATTCACTAGGACCCGAAGTGCAACCATCAAAGGTCAAGAACAAATGACGAAGGGGTAAAATCATACAAACACACCATTGTAACGGTCTCTGCAAATACTCCTCTAAATATTGAATTGAACCCTTCCAATCGGTTTTAGTAGCAGTTCCGTCACATTCAACGCAAATCACGTCATCTTAATTCCAACCTCGACCCTCTACTAAAGTTGTGATCGAAGTAAGAATTCCTTTTGCAGTGCCACGTCTTTCGGTATCGTGTGTCCCAAATAAATGTATCCAGGCTGTGCTAAAATTGAGATGTGGTCTTCTAAAACTTCTTTGCGATGGTCTTTTCGTCCATCATAGTAAATGCTTTTTATAACAATACCTCCAATATCTTTTGAAGCTTCCGGGCTTTAGATACATCTCTGTAGATCTTATTTTTATCAATAACCAGAGTTAAATCTTCGGTAGAAACCAAGCCGACGTTAGTCAAAACCGCAGAAGCAACAGCAGCAGATTTCGTAGATAAACCGTATCTATCACAGATTTTTTTCACTATCTTTTCAAATTGAGATGCTTTTCGAAATTGGATTTCAGTAATTAAATAACTCGTTCCTTAGTTGGAATCGAAGTTTTGGTCCAAAAATTGTTGATCTCTTCGGAAACAATCACATATATATCTGATTTGGATGGATCTTTTCAATTATACGTGAATTTCAGGTCGTTCTTGACAAATAAAATAAATTAAATGACGTCCCTATAGTTGGTAGCTGCTGATTGTCAAGTTTTTAGTATGGTCCGAACATAGCATAAGTAGTCTGACTACGACCTCTAACTTCTAATTTAAAAATCACTAAATCCGCTTTTACTACTGTAACAATCGCCGTGGTACTTTTATGGCATAAAAATTATTTTGGCTACGAAGAAAACACTCGCGAGTCAAGTCAAGAAAGTCCTCAAAACAAGTTCAAACTTGAGGGTATTTGCAGGTTGAAACCTAACAAATTCGAAGTTGCTGGTAACGTGTTGTTGCATGCAAATCAAAACGTCATGTATGATTTACACCTAAATAGAATAAAAAGTAAATATTTTTTTGTATTTAGTTCAGGAGCCAAAATTGAGGATAGCAAAATATCACCATAAAAATGTCAATTTTTCAAAACTTTGTAGATCAGTAGAACCGTAAAGATATAGTTTTATTTTATTTTTAAAATTATTTTGGTAATTTACGCTCAATTCGCAAGTTTTGAGAGGTCTTGTGTTAAGATAAGTCAAAAAAAAA
>JADDOH010011502.1:0-12230 GCA_016648135.1 Agrypnia vestita | reverse complement strand
GGGCTACCTGTTAATCTATCTGTTAATGTTATGTGTCATTTACGACCTGTCTGCAACCTGTTAAATAAAAATAATACAAATATCGATTTGTTTGACATTCTCAGCGCACTAAAAAAATGTCTTTATGATATACAGTACAGTCAGTATCATCACCAAATTTATTCTAGCTAATCATCGCACTTATTTATGGCGTGTATTAAGGCTTTCCCTTCCTCTACTCTAATTCTGATTTTCTTCTCCATTTGCCATTCTTACACCTGTATAATTTGCTTTATTATGACATTTTTTGAATTGCTGATCTTTATAATAAGTACTTAATCTTATTATTAATTATTTCTTATCATTGTAAAAATTATACTTTACTTGAGATTCCATAATGAAATAAATGAAAATAAATTGAGTGAGCTTTCGACAGAATTGAAACATACGAAGGTACGTCATTTCTCTTAAGGTTTATTAAAGATCAGAGGGGTTGTAGCATTTAGTAATTATCAACACCGAAGTAAAATAAGAATTCTTTTCATTGACAAAATTTTACTTGTTTAAAATAGTTTTTATTTTTGTAAGTGAATTAAAAAATAAATGTAACTGGTTCGCGTTAAGTAAAATAAGTTCGGAGAAATACAGAATTAGCTACCGTGGGATTCAAATGGAAACGACAGTGGAATATTTTTTTTAAAGGGAAGTCTGGCCAATCATAGAATTTAAAATGGCAAGACCACTTTTCATATACATATTATTAATTCTTTTCAGGTTCACACTTTTCAATGAAACGTTAATATATTTAAGGAATCGCGTTAATTTTTTTCCTGAAAAGTATTCAGATGTTTTTAACGGATATTCACTTCTTTCCCACTAAATTTTCCACTCTCCGCGATGTACATTATAATGAATGAATTTATAAACAATGCCTTCAATTCTGGTTCTGCATTTAAGGCTTTGATAAAAAAGTTGTAACACCTTATTTGTAAGCACAATGATTCGTTTCATGAATGCAATTCTACTTACAGCGACGGATGAATCGATTTCAGAATTTCATTCATATTCGCAATTACACCGCGCTGGCTGTACATGGCATACCGCTCCCATTTATGGAAATTCAATGGACCGTGGATATTTTTGTTTTGAGGAATTGACAAAAGATTTTAAAACTTCTAAATTTATATTTATTTAATGCTTGTTTGGAATTATATAATGTATATTCATCATTTAGCAATTTAGCGTATCTAGAAATATGTATTTATATTATTCATAAAACAATAATCAATTTTTATTCTTAAAACGATAATTAATTTAATAAATAAATACTAACTACGTAATTTTTTACGCAATACTGTTAACTGTGATGCTTATTTATTATTATAACAAAATACATATTTTTTAGAAACATAATACGTTATAGATTAGATAGATATAACGGAAAAGTACCATAAAACGAAATAGGAATAATTAAGCATTACAATGTTTATAAAACGAACCGCATAGTATGGATTAAAAATAAGCTCCATTGCAAACACAGATAGAATACATTAACAATAAATTATTATAGTATAGTAGTTTGGAACTTAGAACTTTTTTAATGCGCTTACTAACGGTTTAAATATGGAGAGCAATGTGATGAAATTCAAATTTAAAGCAGTATTGGATTTTAATAAAAATATACCATTTTCAGTTATGTATTTGAATGTTGTTGTAATAATGTCTTTTTTGTCCAAAAACTTAGTTTATACACATTTAAAATGTGTAAAACATTAATGAAATTTATAAAATAAAAAATTTAAAAACAACCCAATTAATTCTTTGATTAAAAATACTATTTTTTTAATAAATCTCAAATGAACAATTTTTATAACAAATTTCACAAGTTATAGTCGATTCTGTTATTTAACCAGATCATTTTTTCTATAGTCTACTTGTATTCATGGGCGCAGTAGTCTTTGATGTCTTCAAAAACCTTCTTCATTTTTCTCAGTCTTCTGCTGTACGCAAAGCTGCTCCTGTAATTGCAAAAATGATCCTGTAATTAATGTATTTGATCTGTTCATCTTGTAAGGGATCAATATCTCACATAGAATAAGTACCTATAACTAGTTTCTCAATGTTAATCTCGTTGGGCTGTATCAAACAAAATAATTTCGCTGTCCATACGTCTGTCCATCCGTCTGTACGTTCGTCTGTCTATCCGTCCGCTTGTCTGTCGGTTCGTAATTTCGTGTAACGTCCGTAATTTCATTTGAATTAACTGCTAAAAAACAAATTAAACGGCTGGAGATGGGGCTTGAACCCCAGACCAGCAAACCTGAACAGGCCGAACTTAACGCATGTCGCTACCGCCGCCACTCTGTGGACCGCCAAAAAGATACTGTATACTCGTAATAGGGCTTAGCAAAGACGCGAACCAATGTTCCGCCATTTTTAACGGGTTACAGTTAGTAAGTATTAAACTTCGCTTTAGTATTTGTCTCCTGAATAAGGCGAACAGCCTGGCTTTGATTTTGAGTTCCTCGAGAATGGACAAGCTAACCGCCCGCTAGACCTCTTTCCATTAATTTAAGAAAGACAATCGAATTAGTATGTGTTAGCCGTGCGTACAAGGCACAATATTTCGTTGTGTTGGTGTTTATACCCGTAGACACCAATACAAAGAAACAATGTGCGTCATACGCACGGCTTACACACACTAATTCGATTTTCTTTCATAAATGGAAAGAGGTCTATCATATCTCAAACGCTTGCAGCAAATTTTCTTTTTCTCATCGTTGTTGACTTAGTTAGTAAGCTATTCCTTTATATCTTATTTAACTTTGTCACGCTGGTTTTTACCATGCCGATTTAGATTTTAGCTGCGTATTCACCGGTATCTGTTAATAAGGCTTCTAGGTGTACAAACAAGGTCAACTCGAAATTATTTAGAAGACTACTAAAAAGCCCCAGAAGACTATTAAACAACCTCATTAAGAATGTTGATTTAAATGCAATAAAACGTTTTGCGTAATGCATATACTTATCTTCCGTCAAAAAACTTATGTATTTCAAGTTTTCAATGGACTTTTTAAAACTATTTTTGAAATGTATTTTTTATTTATTTTCTAATATAAAAAATATTCCGAGAGTCTTAGAGGACTCCTCAGGTCGTCATTACCTCTCAAGAATCTCATGTCGATGATAGCAGCATCGCTGATTCGATACACGCGCGCTCGAAACGTGCGGAAGCTTTCTGACTTGGGCACGATCACAGCAGGAGCTCAAAGAAAATACTGTACACTTTATTTTCTTTTTACCTTGGTTATATTTTTTTGTCTAAGAATTTTTGTCTATAGCTTCGATTGATCATCATAATATCTACTTTTTTCTTCTTTTTAGTATTGTACATCCATTGTTGTAGGAACTAATCTTCCAGGATTTGTTAAAAATGTGAAAATTCATAGAAATTTTTAGCTTATAATTGGGCACCTGTACTTGAAGAAACGTTATAAATAAGAATTTGGGCTAGTTGTTATACAACACTAACAATATTTTGCTAATCCAGCGTTCACAAGATAAAAATATTCAAAAGATTTCGATGTTTCCGTGAAGTTAAACGAGATAAAAGACATTGTGAGAAATATTATATTAGAGGCATGGAAAGAACTAAGAATAAATTGTAAGATGGGATTAAGAAATGGTAGGTTTAGGGAAATTTGATCAAATCCGAGTCACAGTGACACGCTCAAATCACTAATAGGGAAATACTGTCTGCTTCGATATCGGTTATTTGTAGCGACCAGCGCATTAAATTAAGATGTTCACAGTTGACTTCGTTCGTGCAATCTATGCAGAGCACGAATCAAGTTAAAAATAAGGAAATTTTTATTTTTTTAATTTATTTATATTATCTATTATTTATATTATTTATATTATATTATAAATAAATTAAAATTTAAATGATGCGTGATGGGCTATTAAGTTCAAAACTTTTCAATAACTGCATTGATTTAAATAAAATTTATTGGTTATAATCGTCCTACGTTTTTTAATCTATATAGTTGTACGTGCTAGACATTTAAATAGGCGTTTGAACAAATTTGTATGCTTTATAAGCATCAGAACAAACCTACGTGTTCAGTTTTCATAATTATATGTAGGTGAACACTTTGGTCAAAGTAATGTCTACGAAGATTATTATTCTAGCTATATTTCTTCTCGCTTAACACGCTCGATTTACGACAGTAAAATTTGCTAATCTCGTTGAGTTCTCACATTTGTTCGAGGATGCTTAATCAAACATATTATCAATGGCGACCATATCATCGCGTCAATAGTATTTTTCTTATGTAGCAATTAATCAAAAGCATGATAATCAAGCATAGGCAATTACGTAATCAAAAGCATAAAATTTAAGCGACAAAATATTTTATTGGCTTCGTTTTATGTCTAATTGTTTGATCCAACGGTGTGATTTTCCGCGGCCGCCATTAAAGTCGCGATTAGCGCGGCGTGCGCACGCGCAGTTAAATTGTCTGAATTACCAACTGTCAATTAAGGGCGTGCTGGTGTGCGCTAACTTTTTGCCGACCAGCCCAATAAGGGACTATTGTCTCAGGGGCTTTTTATAGAAGTATAAAGGTACAGCTCATTGGACCCGTCGGAGCCTGTCGGGATGGCGCAGTTTAATTGCGCGATTAATGTTTTATGTCCAGTACCTATTGTCCATTCGGTCCGGCGAGCGTGGTCGTGCTTTCATCGAAATTATTCGCTTTTTTAACACCGGCCCCTGACAAATAAGGGAATTTTATCGCGTATCACGACAAAGGCGTAGTTTTTTACGTTTGACTTTATTTGAATATTTTATTTTGTAAATTAACATACGTTTTTGGTAAGGGTTCTCGCGATAAATTATTGTAACAAGATGGTAGAACTCGCATTACTAAGTTTCTCGAAACCTCTGGAACACTCCATAACACTCCGGATCAATCTGGAATCGACTGGAGCGTTCTCGTAGGCACTGGTAATTTCGAGGAATCGCTAGAAAAGTAAAGAATGGTCTCGAAAAATCGCGAAACCAAAATCAAAAATAAAAGGCCTAGCGTGCATTGAGTTTATTGTTTTAACTGGCGTTTTATAATAAGTGCAAAAAGTAAGTGTTGCGAATATTGAAGGATATTTTCTAGAAAGAGTCGATATGACAACTTAGAAAAAGAAATTATCCTGGGCGGTATCAAAATAGTAAATATGTATACATCCGTCTGTATCTCATCTGATTAAGTAACAAAGTCGTGAAGAAAAAAAAAGCTTTATAAATCATATCATCAGCTATTGTCGGTCTGTTACTCTACTACTCTCTTCGGTTCCCTTATCCTTCATATGTCGATTCCACTACTGAGATAATTTCATCTACCCAACTTGGTTTGGGCTCTCAAATATTTTGCCTAAATGAAGTGACTAGTGTTACTAGAGAGCAGAGGGTTTATCTTCCTCAAGTTTTATTTCAGCACATGCAGTAATAATGCTGTTTAAAAATACTTATTTTATTAATCACCTTTTCGTATATTCTGCATTTGAGAGTGCCCAAAGATAAAACCCATCTGGATTGTTCTCCACATTTGAATCATCTTTCAGGGTATTTGTGGTATAGTCGCAATTTCTTTTTTTTTACATTTAGATAATGAAGCATTTAAGCTAAGAATTTTTAATAAAATTATGTTTTATTAAGAAAATCCTATAGATACCCGAGTATCTGTAAGTGAAAAAGGAGACGTTTATTAATTTAAATAATATGTTGGGTATTTACAAATATCCTGGATTTTACTACTTCACTATATATTTCTGTGCTGTAGTAAAATTCAAAGCATATGTATTGTGACAGGAATACGTTATATGTAGTTTAATTTATTCCAGACTTATGGTTATACATAGCATAACCATATGTTAATTTAAAAACACTTTAATATATTTCAATAATTAACGCATGCGGATTTTATTCACCAAAAGCCTTCTGACAGTAAAAGTGAAACCTTGTAAGGCTAATTAAATACAACCAATAATTTGAAGCATCTATGAGCATCATCAATATATATCTATATATCTATATATTGATGATCACATTTTTTGTGAGACATTAAAAAAATTTTATGCACCATGAAAATGAAATGTAAATGTTATGAATAATCAATAATTAAAAACGCGCAGTTTATGTAGACACAAGCCCCCTCCCAGATAAGTAAATTATTTATATAACCTATTAACAATCGATAAACAATCAATACGTACCTAAGGCATGTTTGAAAAGTTTGAAAACCTAAGGAATGTTTGAAAAATAAATAAAGTAACAAAAAAGGAATAGAGATGTAGAGAATATCGTATAAGTAAATGCAGTACATTTTGCGGTAACCGCTATTTTCAAACCAACCTAAGTGTTTTTGCTAATAAAATTCGTATATATTTTTTTTAGCTATTTAACTGCTAGACCAAACAAATGTGTATATTTTAAATGAAAAAATATAATTATAATTTATAAAAATAAACTTTGTTTACACCACTTTTTTTATTATTGAAAAAATTTAACCTGTTTCGAAGACAATGGCTTCGTCAGGATAACAAAAATAAAATTTAAAAATCGAAGTATAGATGAAGTAGGTACTTTGTATTATTCATTTTACATATATAACTTTTTAATATTTTGATCATACTATAGTTATACTTCGATTTTTTACTTTTATTTTTGTTATCATGACGAAGAAGCCATTGGCTTCGAAACATGTTGAATTTTTTCAATAATAAAAAAGTGGTGTAAACAAAGTTTAATTCTACAAATTATAATTAAAATGTCACCACAAAATAATTTTGCTATGTTAGAAAAAAAAAATGTAAGTACTGAAGATATTTCAGAAAAAAATTATTGATTTATCCTGGCGTCACCTTGAGTGAATTACTCAAAGCTATTTGGATTCATCGCGTAATGTAAAGTTGATAGGTATTATAAAATGGAATAAAAGATGTAACATTTACATAATTTATTATGTACATCAATATGTAATATGGAACCCATGTTCCAAATTTTTTGTAATCTTAAATGTTTACCATGGCGAAATTAGTATCTATTATTGTAAGGAAGTGTCCTGGTTTCGTATCCCGATGGCAATCAGATGTTTTTTCGATGGATGATTTTTTTCTGTATATTTTTGTTTTTTTATTATTTGTATTTTATATTTGCTTTACTATACTATACATACATACTATATATACATACAATACTAATTTGTTTATTAAATATATCGGATTTTATTTTTTAAATGTGTACGCCCCTGATAAAAGCAGAAGCAGTCATGACTATTTCATTCATGTCACAGCTTCCATTCAACAATGCTTTCGTTTGTTGCCGAGCCCGCACGACGTCTCCATGTTTTTCTTTGAGATATTTCTTCTATTGAAATTTAATTAAAATGGTGTACATACTTTTAGTTACTTTAACAACTTTAATTCCTCTCAGAGGGGCTTTGAAAACATATTAAGTATGTAGATTATTTGATAACATATTGAAGCTCAAAATATATATGCAAAAACTTGTCTGTTGTTTATATAAAACATTAAAATATTACTGTTTATATATTTCGATAGTATCGATCGTTAGTCCAAATTCTTGGTGCATACTCATGTCGTTGGGCGCGCGATTAACCTAAACTCAGCAGAACCGTTCTAGATCTGAACGAGCCGCTTGCAGTATCTAATATAATTATTTCGTTGTCTGTCTGTCGGTCCGCAACGTCCGTGACATACTTGAATTAAAATATTAGATAATTAGAGTGTGGCACGTAATCAGCGGGCGGCTCAGACAACACGCAAGTGTCGCCGCACCAAATTACACGATCTTGACATTTTTATATTATTATTTTATTATATTAAGTTTTAAATTTAAGCGAATAAAGTCAATTTAAAAAAACAAATGGTTTTCGATACATGAAATTTCAGCTACAAAATCCTGCAATTATTATGCCCCGTGATTTTTCTCGGGCGTGCGGCTAGATTTTTATCATTAATTAGCCGTACATCCTTAAAAAATACAAAACAAAATTTAAGTATTATTAAATAATTTATAAGTAATAATAAGTATGTCACACGTCGAACGTAGGAGGCCTAAATGAACGGTTCGCGACAAAGCTAAGCTCTGCTTTTACATGTGTAGTATGTATAATGAGGGCACCGCTTACCCAGGACCGTTTTACAAGCAAAAGATCCTATATCGGTGCTTCTCATTCGTTGCCTGGTTTGCATTTTTAAGGTTAAAAGCAACCGTTCGACCAGTTAAAACAAGTGGGCTGAACGGCTGCCATCCAAAATTTGCCCTATTGTCCCGGCTATTCATTTCTTTGTTAAAAAACTGATCACAAAAATGTACAAAACATAAATAGAGAAAGAAAAAAAAAACTAACCCATTAAAACGTTAAAAGTAATTTTTTTTTATTATACTCCCTTTCTCATTGAATCAGGTTTTGTGCCTACTGCACGCGTCGGGGTCATTACTAAGTTGTATGAAAAAACCATTAAAATTTCGAAAAATCCAAAATTATACAATAATTATTAAATTTTTTTAAACGAAAATTTGTTAGATCATTTTTATCGTCGCCACGAGTCTGCCTGAAAAGTTTCAGCACGATTGGATCACGGGAAAAGGGTTAAAAATCGATCCAAAGTTTTTCCGGGAGACAACAAACCGCAGACGCTACGAGTTAAAGGAAAGGGAGTAATAAAACACAATATACAATATTCACGGGTGAGGAGAAAAAGAGACCGAAGCAATTAAGGGGATCGGAAAAGAGAACTCCCTTACGGGGCAAAAAGGGGGTAGGTATATATTATAATATATTTTATAATATATCACACGGCCGTCCGCGGGTACAAGGTTTGTAGTTTCCTTGTAATTTCACTTTTTAGCCGTGAATTCCACCAAATTACGGAGTTACGGGACAGGCAGACAACGAAATTATTGTATTTAGAAGATTTAATTTCAGTAGTCAGTCGGTCATCGACCGTGAGGCGTGTAACTTGTAGTTCACTTAACCCTGATAATTTCATAAATATGTTTTATACTGAACAAAACAAATCCGTTTTTCCGTAGCAGAATGTTATAATAAGAATTATTATTTTTTGTTGATACATTGCTTTGCTTGCACGCGACTACGCACGATGCACTAAAAGTATTTCTTCAGAAGTCAAAGCTATTTCATGACACTTTTTCACCTGCCTCGAAGGCCAATCAAATATTTGTATAAAAAAACGTTTATTTAAATAAACATATGTCTGAATGACATTTCCCACGCTTGGAGATGTAAATGAGTTACATGTGGTAGCTATAAATCGATCATTAATGTGATGGGTTTCTGTCACAGTTTTGGTTGTTTTCGGTTTCAATAATATGGTAACATACAGGTTCATTAATGTTTTAATAATAAAATATTCGACGTATTAGAATTTGATGATATTTTTAAAGAGTTTAGAACATAAAAATAAGTATATTTAATTTAGACAATTTTATTTTTATTTTCTCTTTATTTATTTAAGTGCATAACTAAAAGAATCAGTATAAGGCTTTCACGGGTACAATATGTGTTAGTTCTAACTACTTTGGGGGTAACCCGCGTCAAATTCTGGTCGTCAGGACCAGTCGTCTGCCGGCATTTCGAACACATCCGAACCCGTTTGTTGAATTTTTCAAGCTCCAACTTGACGATGAGCTCCGGACCCGAATGGTTGTGCGCTTTTTGGAGAAGTAGCTCATCGACAAAGTGCCCTGAAGATGAGCAGTGAGACCTGTTCAACGTCGGCAGACGACGACACTCAGGAACGTGACCAATGGCTAGTTGATTCCAAAAAATAATGTAAAAATTATAATTAATTTGAAAAAATGTGTATTTGTGTAAAAATAATAATTAACTCCCTATATTTTGTAATGTTTAGTTTATAGTTTACCCTGAAGAAAGGATGGTGGTTCAGAAACCGATTAGTATTCACTAAAATATAGTGGTTGAAACGAAGTGAATTTGTGTTCAAATTAATTTTTTTTGTTCATGGCCCTTCATTTTAATTTTTTTTCCTTTTTACTCTCTTTATATTAACTCGTGGCGTCTGCTTGTCTTCTTGTCTAACGAAAAAACTTTGGATCAATGGATCAATAGTTTAAAATGTTAAACCCCTTTCCCGTGATCCAATCGAGTTGAAACTTTGCAAGCAGACTCGTGGCGACGATCAAGAAGATCTATCAAATTTTCGTTAAAAAAATAATAATTATAGTATAATTTTGAATTTTTCAAATTTTTAATGGTTTTTTCATACAATTCAGTAAGTTGTATGGAGATTACGACGCATGTGGTCGACACGAAACCCGAAAATGAGAAAGGGAGTATTGTAAAAACTTGGTTTTTATGGGTTACTTTTTTACTCCCTTTATATTATACTCGTGGCGTCTGCTTGTTTGACGAAAAAATTTTGGATCGATTTTTAACCCTTTTCCCGTGATCCAATCGAGCTGAAACTTTGCAAGCAGACTCGTGGCGACGATCAAAGAGATCTATCAAATATTCGTTAAAAAAATAATTAATTATAGTATAATTTTTTATTTTTAGAAATTTTTAATGTTTTTTTCATACAACTTACTAAGTTGTTTCGACGCAAATGGTAGACACTAATCCTGATTATAGTATAATTTTGGATTTTTGGAAATTTTTTATCACTCCCTTTCGTAGCGTCGCCCGACCGAAGCCCAACGCGTAGGTTAAGCGCTAAACCAGTTTCCACTAGTAAATGAGAAAGGGAGTATAATTAAAACTTGGTTTTTATGGGTTAGTTTTTGTAAGTTTTGATTAACACACTTACATAAAAAAATATAAAAGAATATGAAGAATAACATGTAGGTAATTGATTATTTTGAGGCGCTCTACACCTTTTGCACTAAAATTAGACACACAAAAAAAGAAAGTCCTAAGATAGGCCACACGAATCTGGATCGATTGAGTTATTCTCATAATCTACGGAAATATCAAGAAAGCGACATAACCTGTAAAAAGAACGCGCGCACGATGAGAGAGAGATTCGTTTGATTGTTGTTTGACGTTTGATGAGTGCATCATTACCAGCGATAAAACCAGCAAAAAAGTGTTACCAGCACGTGTATAACCGAGTGACAGATATTCGGGCATTGAACGATATATTAGGTCCTTACATATGAAATTGGCGTTTTGCCGTACTGGCAAATTTGATCTCAAATATCTTCTCTTTGGTTAGGAATTCCAAATCCAAATTTATACAGCTATTTACTCATGTATTTCTGTTTTGAAAATTATAATTCATTTGTTTTTTCCTCAATTGTTTTTTTCTTTGCGTCACTCAGTTTACAAAATGAAAAACTTGAAATATCGCGTTATTTACGAGTACGAGTTCCACCGTGGCACCAGTGCTGCAGAAACGGCTCGAAGGATTAATGATGTGTATGGCGACGGTGCCGCAAAAGAAACACAGTGCGTTTTTGGTTCCAACGTTTTCGTTCTGGAAATTTCGACCTGCAGAACAAGCCCCGTGGACGGCCGGAGACCAAAGTTGATAATGAAGAATTGAAGGCTATTGTGGAAGCGGATCCATCGCAAACCACATCCGAGTTAGCTGCAGGCTGCGGTGTTAGTGATAAAACTGTTTTAATCCACTTGAAGCAAATTGGTAAGGTGAAAAAGCTTGAAAGGTGGGTACCTCACGAATTGAGTGAAGCAAATCAACAAACGCGCGTTGACTGCTGCGTTGCATTACTCAACCGGCACAATAATGAAGGGATTTTAAATCGAATCATTACCTGTGATGAAAAGTGGATCCTGTACGATACTCGGAAGCGCTCATCGCAATGGCTGAACCCTGCCGAACCAGCCAACCCATGCCCCAAGCGAAAATTGACTCCAAAAAAGTTACTTGTGAGCGTTTGGTGGACTAGTGCTGGTGTCGTTCACTACAGCTTTCTTAAATCTGGCCAGCCGATTACGGCAGATGTCTATTGTCAGCAACTGCAAACCATGATGGAAAAGCTAGCTGCTAAACAACCGAGGCTGGTTAATCGCTCTAGGCCACTGCTGCTTCATGATAACGCTAGACCACACACTGCACAACAGACGGCTACCAAATTAGAGGAGCTTCAATTGGAATGTCTAAGACATCCACCGTACTCTACGGACCTTGCCCCAACAAATTACCATTTTTTTCGAAATTTGGATAAC